>JAPMOQ010056941.1:805628-831532 GCA_026543055.1 Argiope trifasciata | reverse complement strand
TACCAAAGAGTTAACTGCTTTACTTTTTTTCATAATTTAATTAAATTGCATCTTCATTTGCTCTCTTACTGATTCAAAAATTCCTAGAATCCTTGACATGTTTGTGGATTACTTGTGATTTTTATATCGAATAATAACCTCTTTGAATGATTTAATTTGAACTTATAATTTTGAGAAGAGATTTGAGCTTATAATTTTAGTTGCTTATATGGTATATTACCACGGGGATTAAAAGGTTAAATGTTTGGCAGTTGTTAAAATCCAAAAATCAGTTTAAAGTAAATTTCTTTAAGTAATGAAGGACGAGAATAAACCTTACAGATGGTATTAAAGTGAATCTGAGGCAGAAGTGCAGTATGCATGCTCGCTAGTGAAAAGAAATTTCACAATTTTTGTCAATTTTCTTCTACAAGGGGAAAGGGACTTTCCATCACTTTTGCTAAGACCCAAAACTTAAAAAGACTGGTGAATTCAATAGTGTACACAATTTTATCTCAAGAAAATGACAGTTACAACGACAGTCATTGGATGTTGAAAGACCTGAGAAATATTAATTGTTCACGCGACTTGCAGTAGAAATTAATTGAATTTATCGCACATACATAATCATCTTGTGAAGAATGCAAGAGGTTTTTTTCCAGTCCTCTTTTGGTAGATAATATAAATTTTATTTAAATAAAAAATTATTTTGGGGTGAATGATTCGGGTTCTGATGTACTGACTTTTTGCCGAAATCTGAATGCATAGTAATTGATCCCGTGTTTGCTACCTTGAAGAGACCATCAAATCTACAATAAGATTAGAAATAGAAACGTGGATTATATAACGCTTATTTAGGGAATACCGAGAATATTTAAAGTAGTGAAAAATAATTTAAAATTGCATGTTTTAAATTTATTTACCCAGAAATAACCCATTACAGAAGACTAGTATGTGCTTACCCAGATTGACAAAAAAACCTCAACTTTAAATCAGCCTGGCAGATAGATACATATGGAAAGTCCATTGCAACATGCGACAGAAAATATGATGGATATTTAAGCAATAATATCAATATATAAATGGAAAGTCCATTGCAACATGCGACAGAAAATATGATGGATATTTAAGCAATAATATCAATATATAAATAAAGGTTATTAATTATGTTTAAATATAGTACATAAATAAATGTTAGTAATAATAAAAGCATAAACAAATATGGAACATCTGTTAATCTTATCCTAAATATGAATTGAATGAAAATAGAATAAGACCCGATTTGATGTTTTAATAAATAGTGTTTATAAGCAATGGCAGACGATTTGTATTTTAAAATAACAACGAGTCTACTTATTCCAAAAAAAGTTAGAATGAGTCATTTAAAACCCTTATACTATTTTTAACGATTTCAATTCATTTTATTGATGAGAACGCTAAATGAAAAATAATTCCAAAGAATATACTTTAGAAAAATAATTTGAATTAATTATTAGCCCGATACAATATTATTTATTTTTTAAGTTTAGTAATTAGTTTTTGCAAATAATTCTGTAAACAGAATATATAAACAAATACAAGTGGAATATAGCTAAAATAAATTTTAAAAAGCCATTTATTTAATCATAATTAATAACCTTTAATTATATATCAATATTATTGCTTAAATATCCATTATGCCTCCTGTCGCATGCTGCAATGGACTTTTAGTATCTTAAGTTTTTATTTAAATTTAATGAATTAAAAATCATTAATACTTAATTAATGTTTTTTTATTTAATTACTTTTCTACTTTAAGACAAAATAGTAGAAAGTAAATTTTATTATTAATACATTTAAGGTTAATTTTGAAAAACAAAATATGCATCACTCAATTTTGTAGGGTTAAAATTAAATAAAAATATAAGTATGGAAATTAAAAAAATAATTAAAATTCTCTAATAAATATAGAAAGGTGTGAAGTAGTTTCCAATAATTTTTAATAAAATTTCATTCGATATCCTTGTTATTAACTTAGATATATGTGCATTTCGGTTCGCTTTTATGTACTTTTGTTATGAATTGAAAAGGTTTATTTTATTAGATAGAAAAACCTGCAGCGTGATGAATACGAAATGCTTATTACCCTCCATTGTTGGCGAGGGCTCGTAACCTATCCTGAAAAGGATGTCATTATGCTTCCATTAGACCTATAACAACAAAACTTGGTATACTGCTCTCCAGAGAGGAACTCGGGTGATACTTTGCAAAAGAAAACGAATGTTAGTATGCTCAGTGAAATGTCGCCAAACAGAGATCGTTGCCGCCAAATCATTTACTGAATGATAAGGTCCCGAAGGAGAATTCAGAGTTCCTAAAAATTCATTTTTATTATTGAACAGTGAAGCAGAATTTTTATTTTAATCAAGTTTTATTTCGTATTCTATAACTTATAATTAATTATTGCATATAATAGATTATAAATTACATATATGTATGAATATTTATAAATATTATAAAAACTTGAAATCAACGTTTCTTGAAATTCACTTTTGGGTGGCTTTACCAATGTTGAATCAGTCCTATGTATTTATCTTAATTTATCGATTTACTAATTATTTAGATAATAAAATATTAAAATATATCTCTGTCATCAGAAATAGACAAGTGTACAAAATTTCAGAAGTCTAGCATATCCAGAAGTGAGTGAAAAATATATTTAAAAAAATCATCGTAACAAATATGAAACAAATCAAATTAAATAAAAATGCATAGTAAAATGACTGACTCTTTGTGCTCCAAGTATTTGTAAATATTGCAGAAACAGGAATTTCAATGTCCATTACTTGATTCTTAACAGTGAAACATCTTTCTCTGCCTGAGTTGGAAATTTCAATCTTGATATTTAAAAATATCATAACGCTGCTCATTAAGAATAAATGATATTTTTAAAGCTATAGTACAGATCTGTGAAGTTAAAAATTATAATTTTTTATTTCCTTGATGCAGGATAAGGTACGAAGTTAAATATTGAAATATTCAGGATTAAAAATTTTATTAGCGTTTGATTGCATTATTAAGAGCATTTGAATTAAAATATTTCAAACACATTACGTTTGTGCATTATATTAACAACTTAGAATCAAAGAATAGAAAGGGTATCTAACAAAACGAGACCCCGTCCATGCCAAAGCATCCTGGGTAATACGGTCGGATCGCTGCGACAGTATAATCAAGCACTTCGGTGAGTGCAAAATAAAGGTCTCCATAAGGATGCAAGATCCATACTCTCAACACTCCTAAAGGGGAAAGATCCGATATTGGTATGCCGGTAGCTCAGCCCCACACCATTTTTCCTCATCGGGGAAACGACAACCTGCTTACTTACATAACAACTTCCCAACTAATATTCGAAATATCCACCAAAAGTTTGATTTATGTAAATATAAAAGGCAAATTTATTTTACAAAAAATTTCGGCATTAATAAGACATCATAAAAAGTTATTAACTCGTTAATAGCGAAGTTTTAGTAGTTATGTCTGCAGAAAGCTTTTTTTTTTTCTTTTGAGGGGCGTATAAATTGTCTCTAGTGAATACAATTTTTAGCTGTCTTGTCCTTGTACTATTTCGTGGTAAGATGTCGGCTTCGGGACTAGAGGGCTCCATATTTGAAGCTTCTTTTCATCGAAGAACCGCTCTGTAAGTAGATCTGGTGCACATCAAATTAATCAAGCCAAATGCTCTCACGTTAGAAGGAAAAGGATGTTTGGAAGGAGTGCTAGCTCATATGTCATCCTCGTCCTTTGATCATGCTTTTAAACCCCGGGGCTCATCTCAAATGTTCTCGTGTTGCTTTTAAATTAACCATAAATGCAATTAAACTAAACTGGCGCTTACATGTGATACGCATATTTCGGCAAGGAGTTAAGAATCCAGTAGTGTAGTAAAAGAAAATAATCCAACGAATACTTAATTTTCCCCCTTTCTTCCACACATTATAACTATTTGCAAAAAGGAAATCTACTCACTGTTATCTTTTACATAATTCGGATTGGTTAACAGATGCCTCTGAGTAACATTTAGACTAGGGAAAATTTCTTTGGGATTAAAAAAGTAATTAAAACTGAACACGTATTTTTTGCAATTTAGCTTGTTACATTTAAATGACGTCGTTACTAAAATTTCAAAGAAAATAAACGTAGAGATAAATGTTTTTCGCAAGATAAAATTATTGAGATGTAAATGTTTTCTCAATAAGAATTTATCCTTCTAGAAAGGTGTATTTTTTTTAATCTTTTGATTTTCTAAATGCAGAATTAATAAATAAAATAAAAAATATAAGAATAAAAAATAAAATTATAAACAGATAGTCAATGCTATAATTTTTTTAAATATAATAAAACATTTATAATTATTTATTCATGCTCACTCATATTAATTCATTAATTATTAATTAATTTTGAATTGGTAAATGACTTATCTGTCATTCAGCAGTGTGGTGGACAGTCCTAAAACTAACGGGGAACCAGTGTGTAATGATTTAGCAATTGCAATTAATCAAATAATTTTAGCATTATTTAATTTTAAGAAACTATTTCTCCATTCAGCAAGTGTTAACTTAGAAATGTCTGTATTGAATTTCTTAAATTATTTGTAAAACATAGTCTAGGATTAGATTTAACAAAGATTTGGAATTTAAGTATTTGCCTTCCTTTTTGAAATTGAAGAAGTTGTATCATTTCTCTTTATTACACTTCTTTATAGCCTTTTTGAAAGACATTTCTTTCACAAAAACGTTTTAATGAAATAAATGAATTTATTGAAGTATTTTTTTTCCAGTTACCTAGAAATAAATTAACTGAGGTCTTTTAGATATTTAAATACTTTGTACTAAGGAAATTTATTAATCTTATGATTTAAATTTCACGCCACATAATACAGACGCTTTCTGAAAGGCGATCCTGAACTGAAATCATTCTCCTGTTGGCAATTGTTTTACTCGAGTCTAGTTTAATCAGACCAACATTTTATTTTGAAGTAACTAGAGGACCGTTATGGAATGGAGCCGATAATTTCAACGATTGCTCAGATTACAAGGGCGACACTTGACTCAATACCCCCCCTTTCCCCCCAGGATTCCCTTCAACATCGAGTGGAGAATATTTTATCCTAAATTTAACATGAACTAAGGCTGTATACACGACGGATTTTTTTTTCTTACAAAATCAGGTTTTGAACTCACGGCTACCTTCAATAAACTCACCCACCTCACCCAAAGAAAAGCTAAAATGTTATTTATGTTCAATTAAAAGCTTACATTATAAAGGTATGAAAATTTAATTTAGTTCTGTTTTCCCCACTTCTTCTAATGAAATAAACACCATCATCATCATGATTTGGTTAAACAGCCCAGGCTGGGATACTGCCTTCCTCTGAATTCTGTTCCACCGCATTCTATTTTTGACACTTGTGGGCCAATTTCTTTCCTGGATATCCAGGAAGTCTGTCTCCACTGACTCCATCCATCTCATTTTGGGTCTACCCCTTTTTCTACTGGTTAGAGGTTTATATCAGTGATTTTTTTTTTTTTTTTTTTAGAAAAAATGGAAACAACATCCATTTTAATTATATGAGCTACCCTATTCATCATATTTATTTTTATGAAATTTATAATATCTGGCTCTATATATTTTATATAGCTCAAAGCTATATATTTTACAAACATTGTTAATTTCTATCCCACTAAGAATGACTCGCAGAATTTTTCTTTTGTATATGGCTATTTTATTTTCTCCAGTTTTGGTCAGAGTCCAGTTCTCTGAGCCTTAGGTAAGTATTGGCCTAATTGAAGTTTTACATAGTAAAAATTTTGTATTTCTTGATAGTAGCGAGGATTTATAAAATGGAATAAACCTGAAAAACCATTTTCATCTGTTTAGCGCTTATCTTATTTTATATTATTTCATTGATAATTGTCTTCTTATCTGCCCTTGATATTCTTAAAGTAGTAATAATAATAATAAACAACTTCATAGCAATGTGAGTATTTTTTGATTCCAGAATCAACATGTGCCAGAAAGCGATAAACCGCCAAATGTAGGATGTATTCTATTCATGTGACGTCACTCATTGTTGAAGGTACGAATCCGTGAATCTTGGCGCTCCCGCTCCCCTCGAACATCGCGAATTCATCTCTCGAAGGACCGATAAATCTTTGCGGTCTCGAAGTACCGGGGGGCGGTTTAGGGGACCTGCTCTCCCCGAGGGGTAGAGGGCCACAAAAGGTGTAGGGCCCACAGTAGAAAATGATCGGGTGCTCAAAAGGTTCTCGATCTTCAATCATTAATCATGAATGTTTTACGCGACATCTGTAGAGTTCCCGAACACTTGATTCTAAGACTCATCCATTATTGAAGAGTCAACGCTTTGCTTAGTTAGACCACAAAACGGTAGTTTGGGTATTTTTGGGTTTGGACGTGGACAACCCTTTATCCGAGGGGACACTGAAGAGATTTTGATTATTAAGAAAGTCATAACGTAGAGCAAAATTTGAAAAAAGTGATAGAATAAGGTCTAAAAAATTCATATTTTTAAAGATAAGTATTTTTTAATTGTATATATAAACTAATTTCTTCTTGCGTAGGGTTTGAATCAAATTTTTATTGATTTGATTTGATAAATTAACATTTTAACTAGAGAACGCTTAGCTGAGCAATTTGATGAATGCACTACGAAACTAGACCTTCTGCGGTTTCTAAAAGAGACTCTCAGGATGATTCTTCTGCCAAAGAAGTGTTCAAAAGCTTATTCTGGAGCAAATAACACCATAAAAGTAAAAAAGAAATACATATATATATTTCGGAAGAACAGAATCTATTCCTCAAGAAGATTACACAATGAAACAAGATACATTTGTAATAAAGGCTGCGTTTCCCTTTACACAAGGACATTCTGGCTCGTAAAAAATATTAAAATACTTTAAAAACATTTGTATAAACGTTTGAATAAATTCTATAAGTTGTAAGGATGCTTTTATTATTTTATCAGATTCGAATTCTTTCTTTATCACTTTTTAGAAAAATTGCTGGCCACATGCATTATTTTTTTAAGTCACAGTCAATAATATATTAAAATTATGAAAAGACTTCTGCGATGAACTTCATAATTCTGAATATGGTCATCTGACAATGATCCGGGAACACTCTAAATTCTGATGCCACTTCATTGAGAGGATATTTGACTCACGATTAGGGATACAACATTATGACTATGATAGAAGCTACCTTACTCTCAGTGGCGCAGTGACAGGAAATCAGACGAGCATGGATGCTGTAATCTTTATCTTAGTCTCATAATTCTGAACCATGGTCAACTGATGATGATCTGAGAACATTCTTTAAATTCTAACGCCACTTCATTGTGAGGATATTAGACTCACGATAAAGGATACAACATTCAGATTATGATAGAGACTCCCCCACTTCCTGTGGCGCAGTGACAAGAACTCAGACGGATAAGGATGTTCCAATATTTAACTTAGTCTTAAAGGAGTCATGAATATAAAATAATTACATTTCGTTCACTTCTTAAAGCAAAGCGTACAAGAAGGGCAGTAATCAGAACTACAAGCATTGTTTAACCTTGCTGAGCCATTGCGTATCACAAATGGAATGTAATTATTTTAAGCACTCTTTTCTTGCATGCGCATTAAAAAATCTAAAATAGTCTTCTATACTTATAATAAAGCTCAATGTGTGTGTGTGTGTGTGTGTGTGTGTGTGTTGGCGCTCTACAGGCCAGACCGTTGGACCTACAGCTACCAAATTTGGTACATGTATACCTTGGAGGTCCGGAATGTGCACCTCGGAGCCTTTTTTTCAAATTTTTAATTAGAATTTGAATTAATTAAAATTTAAGCGAAATTTCGACGTTTTTCCGCCATAACTTCCGAAAATATTATTGCACAAGCATGATTTTTATATCAATTTAAAGATAAAAAAATTAGCTTTCTAACGGTATCAATGTTTTAATGTATAACTTAAGCTACTATTTTTAACGAATTTTTAAAGAAATATTTTAACTATGTTTTTTATCACGTGATTGGATAAAATAAAAGTAAACAATGCCGGAAGTTCAAATAAAAAAAACCTATCATCGCTAAATAAATCTACAGAAATGCAACTGTCAGCACGTGACTGGATAAAATAAAATAAATATAAAATGTGATATTTTCTTTAAAAAATAAATGCAAAACAAAGCAATATCTATATCATTAAGTCAATAAATCTTCTTTATTTACGGTAAACCTGATTGAATTTTGACAGGATATGCATTGAAATCCCGACTTTATGGCATATTTATGTAATCGTTTGCAATATCTGTATCATTAATTTAATACTTTTTTCCCTTTCTCGCTTTCTTTAAAAAAACATATTTAATATTTTGGCAACATCATCGAAATTTTTTTTTTAATATTTTGGAAGCATACCCGATGGTTCAAACTGATTGATTTATAAAATTAAAGAATATTATTAGGAAAAGGTGTACTTTTAGAACTTTCCGTCCATCATCTTAAAGAAAATATTAATTTCAGGCCAATACATGCCCGGAATTACTTCAAGGCTAATGAATATGTGATTTAATTGAAAATTTTAGAACGCTTTACTCATGGCGAACCAGCTGGTCGCCAAAGGCGGCTAGTTGTTAATAAAGCTAAAGTTGAGGGAATGATCTCTAAATTAAACGGATTTATACAAACACACCCAAAAGCATTTTTATAAATAAATAAATGCACTTAAAATAGTTAATAAATAATCCAGGAGACAGCGAATAAATTTACTCATCAAAATAAGAATTGATATTCTTATAACTATATATATATATTACTTATTGTATTTCGTACTATTATTTGTATAAAAGGGAGAATCTCCATAAAATACATAATTTCAGAGAATTTAATATAATGCCCAGCAAATTAAATCTAATTCACTCGTAGTACTTCCCTTTTTACTGTAAAATAGCTAAAAAAGTTATATATTTGCAGAATAGTGATTGTTTATTTTCTTTGTATGAAATTAAATCTAAATTATTTTTGATGAATTAAACTATTTCATCCTTTTTAATCATAAATAGCAATGAATCTTTTGAATGCTGTTTTTACATTCCATATTTACAAAATAAAATACCAGATATTTACCTTTTTTTAAAAAAAATTATCTTTATAGAATATTGGTTCATGTACCCACTTTACTTGGGATTAAAGTCTTTTCGCGTTTAATATTTTTAACATAAATAAAATATTATAATAAATAAAAACTTTTATCGTCTGATATCTTTATTGTTTGCTTCTAATTAAAATTAGAATATCAATTGAGCCAGACTATTTTTTAAAACCACCAATAGCTAATTTCTTCTTAAATTATTAATATTTTTTACATTAACAATGTACATTTCATTCACAAATGCTAAAGAATAAAAAAGATTGTGATTCAGCGATTGACCTAAGTTTAGCTGTAAGTAAGGCTAAATTACTATTTTACAAAACTAATTAAAGCATTCTTCAAAGACGTATTCAAATCAAATAAAAATTAATAAAATAGTGAAAGATTAGTTCAAAATCCCCCCAAAATGTTATTAATTTCTAATTAATTGAAAATTTCAACTAATATTTGTATTTTAAAAAGCTGACAGTATTTTTTTACCAAATTTATGTAATATGAAAAATTTGGTTGAATTTGATCTATTTGTTTAGGAGGAGATGTGGAACATACATGCACTGTCACAATTACTTTTATTTACATTAACATTTGAAACAGATAACTAGAGAATATTTTAACAAAAATATCAAAATATGTGTTGCTTCTCTTACCTACCTAACAGGATTTCGATTATGGAGTAGAATTCAAGGCTCATTCAAATATAATAATAATAATAATAAAGATTAATATAAAAATAACACCGACATTATGCTATTTGAACAAGTTCTTATAAAAAAAGTATCATTTCTAAACAAAAACTTTGCCCAAAGGGCTGTTTATAGCTGCAGCTGGTTCTTCAAGACTGTCTTTCATTGAATGCCGGTGATTGATAGATCGAAGGTAGACAGGTGATTGATGTGTGATTTTGATGTCATTGGTCAATGTACGAGTACGATATAAGTTTAATGAACTCAGAAATGAAACAGTTGAAATCAAATTTACACATACGCTGAATTGCATTATTACCATTTCTAATGCTTTCGCTAAAGATGTGGCATAGCTTTAACAGTGGCAAGGAAAATGCAACTGTCCCCGTGAAAGTGCGCTGTGAAGATAACTATAAATCATTCATCTCATTTTTTCAGCCAAAGAATGTCCAGCAAACCAGAAAAAAGTGCTACAAACAGGGTGTCATTTATTCTAACAGCATTATTGTGCTACCGAAATTATTTTAATTTATTCTTATGTTTTAGTTGCTTTTGCTTTTTTCGCGTTGGTTAATTCCTTTGAACATTAGAATTTCAAGCAGTTGTAAATATTTCCAGCTTCTAACGACAAATAACAAAATTTTGTGAGTTTTAATCATTGATAACTGTTTCAAATTAAATAATTTCGCCAGTTGAACCTAAACACTTAGCATAGATATGCAGTTACGATTCGTATTTTTCCAAATCAGAAAATAAGCCAAAACAATAATTGAAATTTGTAGGGTATCATACTCAGCTAAAAAAGAATGGTAAACTATAATTATTTCTAATTTACGCGTTAATTCTGAGCACTAGACAGATTCCATGTACCAGAAGATTATTTAATAGAATTAATAAATAATTAAACATAAATAATTTTATAGTCATTAATATCTATCTTTATCAATAATTTAAATAATAATATGTTAATATGTAACAAAGCAAAAACAATAAATTGGTAATTGTACCTTTTTTGCATAATAAAACAAAAGGTTGCTGCACAGAATATCTTTTTAGTCTCTGGCAAATTTTAGTTGCCATTTTACGCAACCAAAACCTTGCAGAAAAGCCCTATACTTTTACAATGAAACAAATTACTATTTATATTCGATGTTTCAATGTCATAATAATTCGATACTATGAAGGTATAATACAAAAATTATCTATTTATTCCTTTAAGCCCATCTAAAAATTTATAAAATTTAATCTTCAAATCTATCTATTATAAAGAAGCCATGCAATTATATAAAATGTAATTTTTACGTAGTCCGACACAATGAAATTTATGTAGGACATGATTTAGTTATTTAAGTTACGGTTACTTTTTAATTTTATTATCCTATAGGGCAATCATGACAGGAAGGTGGCACCTTCCTTATGAAGTCAAAAACAGTGCGATATTTATTCTCTAGAACTGCTGTTATAATTATTGTGGGTCATTATCTCATTAAATAGAATGCTAAAACTCTTGACCCAGAACGGACCGTTTGACTAAATCTCATGAACCTAAAGAAAGGCCATGATAGAAGCAAGTTTCATTTCAATTCTTTCGTAAATCTTAAGAGCTATAAGAAAATAGTGAAAAAAAGGAACTAAGTCATATGTAAAAGTGTATTCAAAATGAATATCATAATTATATGAATCTAATAGATAGTAACTGGCAAATTCTAAGAAAAAAATTTCCAGAAGCAAACATTGAATAAAGAAGAAATAAAAAAATATCATTTTAGAAAGAAAATAATATCATTTTAGCTGCTAAAAAAACCATATACCCTTATTTAAAGTATCTATAAAATGATAATAACATTTATATTTTTTGCTATAATCAGGATGAATTTTTTGCCTAAATTTGAAAGTAATAATAAAGGAAATATAGCATTATTATATGAATTTTTTCAATGATTATTCCATGTTTTTACTTTTAGATATTTTTATTGTCTTATATTTATGCTTATTCATTATGTCCTCCTTTCAAGGACCAGTTGGAGTTACTGTTAATAATTTCTTAATTTTGTATTTCGCATTACATCTGTTAGTAGAAACCATTTGCTCGATCCATTTTTAGTAATTAGTTTTCATTTGAATATTTCGTGAAGTTTGTTTTGTTCAAAGACCAGCGGGTGACCGAGCTCCGCTCGGAGAAAACAGGTATCGAAGCTAACTCGAAGATTTAAACTAACTTAAGATTTTACATGCCATAAGAAAATTTGTGAAACCATTGGTGAAAAGATAACCGGTTAAAGTGCACCATTGTAAACCATTCCAAACAAAGTTAGAGTTTGGAAAGGGAACTATTCCATACAAAGGTAAAGTAAAGGTAAAGATTGAAGTGTGTTGAAGTTCAATATTTTTGACAAATTTATTTAGAAAAACCAAACATATATACATACATAAGAAACATATTATAAACCTATAACAGCATAAACATAAAACTTTATTAGTTCGCCATATTGGCTATAAATGGCAGCACGTTACCTCTTGAAAATTTAAGTAGCCATTATGGTGAACTAATAAAGTTTGAAAATATCCTATCTGTAACTCCGAACTCTGTAGCGCTTCAAAACCGGCGCCAATCGATTCCTCGTGGCCAAAAACCCCAGACCCCCAAGTTTACCGGAGTTTATTAATTCTGGGGCGATTTTCGACTTGGCACCCATTCCTCGTATCATAGTATTGATTTACAAGACTTTATTTTTCATTTTTAATATTTCTATATATTTATATCTAAAATGCGTAATAAATTTTATACTTATATGTCTATATTCTGCAATAGGGATAGCATCTCTTTCCCGTGATATGGGCGTCCCCGTTTGGGCATGATTATTATTCAGTGTTCTTTCTGTGAGGTATGTGAACATGCCCCCCAATAAAAAGGGGTTGCGCAAGCGAGTGTGAAGTATGAAGTAGCTAAATCGTACTCTTGGTTCATGTTGGCGTTACTGAAAAAACAACAGATGCTCATTTCGGCTTAAATCACTGACAGGTAACTGTCAGCGGGCTTGTAAAGTGCCATAAGTAACAATAATATATGTATGCGTTTCTTAAGCACTTTACCTATATGTATGAGATTTTCTGCATCAACTTTTGTTAATTAATCTGGGACAATCATATATGAGATACTTTTAACAAGATAACGGCCACCTGGACGGACGTAACTTCTAATATACACAGAGAGAGAAACAGTATTTTAAAATCTATTTTTAACGGAAACATTTCGAAAGACATGCACTAATGAATTTAATTATTTTCAGCTTATTTTAACCAACTTTGGATTACTTCCGAAAAATTTATACATCTCTCATTTTTAATACCACTTAATAGATTTGCACTTTTTTTGCGCAACAAAATGAAGATCTTTCTCAAACCGACAACCTGCTTCGAACGAATGCAGCAGGTTGCAGGGGATGTCGCCAACACGTATCATCATTACAACGAGCGAAGGTACTGATGCAAAGTATACTTACCTCAATCACTCCTCCGGGGGTGCGCCAACTGCTAGGGGGCCACTTAATCACTCCATTCTCTACAACTCCCCTTCTTTTTATCTTGCGCAACGACACCCTCAGTTGGAGATATAATACTACCTCTCTCGACCCCAGTTTCAATGAGCACCACCAAATGTTCTTCAACATTTCAATTCAGGGAGCCGTATCGAAGGGAATTTCATACGTTCTGGAGAGCAGGAACTCCGGCAGGTTGGCTCATATTCATATATGCAATAGAATAGTCATTCTGTCCCGTCTGTTGCGTCCAACTCTGATTTTCCACTTAAAAAAAAAAGCCTAGATTTATTCTGACGCGATTTTTCATGATTCGTTTTCCCCATTCAGGCGATGCCATGCTCAGGTTTTCGCCTCTGGTATGGGGATTTGAAAGTCTGAAGTGGCATTTGCTTCGGTCGGATACTTATTAGCCATGGAAGTAACAGTTTGTAATACAGAAAGAGTTTATTGCAGTTATATCTTTGGCCGTTTAAATTTTGATATTTTATGGATCGAAACAGATAAAGAGATTTGATTGTGTTATTAATATTCCTACAAAATCGTTGTAAAATTAGTCTTAATTTATAAGTCCATACCTCTAAATCCATCTGATATAATATAAAGTTTTGAAGTCATACTTATTAAACAATCATATTTTATTCTTTCTTTATCGTTTGTGATCCTACCTAATACCCCGCAGTTAGATTTGTCAATACTCATATTTTATGAGTTGGTGTCTGTATCTTGCTTGTAGATTGATGAAAGAACTTACTTGTTGTTGCCCTTATCCTACATAGGTAGATTACACTTAGATTATATTTTAAGACTACTTTTTATTCGCTATTTCAAATTCTTTTTAATTAAATGAAAAGTTAGACTAAATCTCACAAATTTTGTACTTTCAAAATGGGTATTCATTTTTGCAGTTTAGCAATTTTGCTGGGGCTTGGGAAAGATTCGATCAAATTGTAAATTAAAGTCGAAATTCTTCGAATAAATAATAAATAAAGTGTTGTGAAAAAGAATTGTTACATTTATTTATAGATTTTCAAAAATTCTACTAAACTATTTTATTTTTGATCACAAAGTCGGTTTGAGCTGCTTAATTTTTTTTTAGCTATCGAACTGTTTCGATTGATAATTAAATCGTACGTGTCTCCGTAGATAAGAAAACAAAATATTGAACAATAATAAACAAAAAGAGTTTGAGTTAAATGTATACATTCATAAAATTTGATTGAAATCTCCTAAAGCAAGGTAGCTTTTAAATAATTTTCGTTTATTTATTAATACCGAAGACAATAATAAAAGCCAGCTGGCTTGTCCAGTGGTAAGTGCTATAAGAAATAACACAAAATAATAAAAGCTCTTGAAATATATGTTTCTCATTTTCGAAATTCCAGTGAGTAATTTCATTTATGTCTTAGATCAATAGTTTAAGAAGTCCTGACGTAGGCAATAAACAAGGTTCTGCCGCGATGTATATCCATTTCTGCTCTATCAGTATTAAAGATAAGGAATAATAGTTAAAAAATTCATTTAGTTATATTTCATTCATAATTCTTATCTTAAAAATTTGCAATGAGATTTGATATAGATTGACTCATATTCATGTCGGGCATTCTTGCTTCTCCTTCTAGTATTGTCTATTCAGAGTGTGACGCCCCATGTGTGCTACCAGAAATATTGAATTTACTTTCATATTTTAGTCTACTACCGTTTGTTTAATCATGAAAGTTTATAGATTCTATTTTTTTCAATAAACTGCATTTAACTTTGAAAGATTTGGTGGAAGAATAACCCCATGCAATTTTTAAAAAAATTTCATTTGGTTTATACATTTGATATGAATTTCATATTATTATATTTTTTTAGCATTTCCTTATACTGGCCCACAGTGTTACACAAAATAGGGTCGAAAGTACCCCGTCTTGAGTTAACACAATGCTCGTATTTTCACACAGTGTGTGCAAATACCCATCGCACGAAGTATTTTCATCCATTTTCAGATTTATCAACGATTATTTTTCATACATTAAATTTTGGACTTCTTTTTACTCATTTTTTGCAGGTATTTTTATAGTAAAAAAAAGAAAGAAAGAAGGTTTATTATAATGCAGTGGGTGTATCATAGATATATCTGACTCTTTCGTCATGGAAATTCATCAATTGGACAAACATGTATTTAAAAAAAAATGTGTGCTGTTGTAAAATGTTTGAATTGAGTTTAACAGCTCTAGTTCAAATCACTTTCTACATTTTTAACAGTAGAAACGCTATGAAATTAAACTGGCTTTTTTTTACCAATCAAACAAATACACATAAAAGAAACTCAAAGAAACTGATTCAGTCTTTATTTACTTTGATCCTCTGTTTGCAAACGGTAGTTAGAAAAATACTAAGCAATTAACACTGGTTTTCAAATAAATCCCTTTAATCATGCCAGTGGTGGGAATGCGACACGACTGGTAGAGCAATTTCATGAGAGTTTACGTTATAAAGGAAGTGTAAATGAAAGGAGTTGAAAATAAAATAAAATTTGGCTTTTTCTTAACTTTTCGTGACTTAAAAATATCAGATTTTTCTTGTTTTTTTTTATTAAAATAGTAATTATTAAAGATTTTAGAATAGTCAGACTAGAATTGTAATTTTCCACTCGAAATGATACTTGTAATTCATATATTTGTTTCAAATTTCGAATTCTAATTGAGAGGAAGAATTGTTGCGAATCCATTATCTTGTGAAAAATGTTTCTGTAATAATAAACAAATTAAACTGAGGAAAAAGGTTTTAAAAGGATAATATATCGAGAGGGAACACTAATGCACGAAATGAAATATTTTACAAATTACACTGAAATTTTTTTTGACTAAAATTAAATAATATGTTTTAGTGTTGCTATCCATAAATTCATTTTTTCCTTTCATTTCAATACCTGTATTTGATATCACTTACACGTTCTTGTTTTGGGTTTTTGCAAAACAGCTTATTTAGCAAAAATACAAATAGATTATAAAAAGATTTTTTTTGAAAAAGTAAATAAACTAAAAAATTTGCTCAGCTGCTGCACGCAAATAAATCTCTGAATTTAATTCATTTTATGAGAAACTGATTAAACCTCATCCGATTGTATTTATTAATGCACTAACAGTATTTTAGTAATGCGATTGCTGCTGTCGCAAGATTTCAGAGACTTAAAAAGAAATATATAGCATTTTTACTTAAAAATGTGTTCCCTGGGTGAATTTAAATTCAAAAACATTATACTATTTAGACTATTTTATAAGCCATATTCTGTTTCATATAAATAAGTAAAAAAAAAATCAAGGCTTTCTTTTTCCATTCTTACAAAGCATAAAGAATCGTTATGCTTAACATATTTTCAAATTAAAAATAGTCATAAAAAGTTTAAATATAAATCTTTTGGGGTAACACTTTCTATAATTTACAAGGGTAAAAGCCAAAACAAAGCCTAAAAATATTTGTGATGTATAGCAGAGACTCACGTGTCTGTTTATTTCTTAATGTTAGGTAGCATAGGTTGCCTTTTTTTGGGGGGGAAAACAAAAAAAAAAATGCATTAGATGTTGATATTCGAAACGAAACTATAACTGAATTTTAAATAAACGAAAGATGTATCTATTACTGTGAACTTTTTATAAGAACAATCGTATTCCCTTATTTCAAATTTTCGAAAATTTAAAAATAAACAAAAGTTTTAATAATAAATAATTTTTTCCAATGCTTTTCTGATAGTCCTATGTTGTAATAGCTATTACATTTTTTTTTTCTTTTTTAGTTTATAAACAAGTAATAATCGAATATCATTTTTCTTTTTAAAACTAAACAAAGAATAAAATCGCCGCTTTTGCTTTTCTAGCCTATGCAGCAACACATTTGCCTCCCTCCAACTTTGTCTTTTTAAAAATAATTTTGAATAATTTTATGAATGAAAATCTTTGGAATAAAAGTTTGAAAACGGTAAATAACGAAATCACTATTCGATTATTAATTAATTCTAAATGAGAATTTAAGTTCAAAATTACATTCAAAAAATTTTCATGTATTTTATACCCACATTCATATCGGTTCATACAACAATATTGAAAGATTTAAAAAGAAGTGATGAAGCATTGGATTAATTTTTTTAATAAAATAAAACTACCGATTTCACTGTAATTCCAAAAAAAAGCTACACCCCATCTGCGATACACGGAAAGAAAATTAGGTTTACCGCAAAACCACTCTATTAAAAATGAAATTGGATTAAGACTAAGTTCTAAAAAGCACTCCAGTTTGCTCAGTATTCTCCAACGCGATTAAAATTTTCTATCGCCTATAGTATTAAATCCTGCTGTGTTTCAACCCCCAATCCCCGTAAGCGGTAGCTGTCGGTTTTCGAATATCCTTTTCAGCGCTCTGTCAAGTCTTCAAGTGTTTTGGGGGTTTTAATTTCATTACTATGTTTGATACGTCGGGGAGTGAAGAGTATACAGAAGGGGGTTCGTTCCACTTAAAAATGGATCTTCTGCGGCAACTTGAGAGCCAGCGTGCTTTTTTTAAACCTCCCTCTGCACCCGTGTCATAATAGAACCTACCTTTTGTGACATCTGGTGTCATGACGTCATTGTAGAAAGGTTGATTGATGGAATGTTAAAGCGTTTACGGAGTAATAAAAAGTCCGTGATTATTCAAAAGATAATTATTATTTTTAGTCTGTGAGTAATTCTGAAACTTTTAATATACTAATAAACATCTTCGTCATCTGCATTAAATTTAATTAGTTTTGTAATTAAAATATCACAAGAGAATAAATAATTTTAATTCGTCAGTTAATTAATTATTCAACTAAAAGCTAAATCAATTAAATGTTAATCATTGATTTGTAGAAGTTTTTATTACTTTGTCTGATTGTGTTGGAGAAGAGGAAATTTTCAAAAAATTCCCGCTATTAATTAATTCCGAAATTCTACTTAAAATTTCAAAAATTTTTAATTAGAAAAATTAACATCTTTTTTTGGAAATATGTTTTATTGATGGTTAATAAAAATAAAATTCGTGAAATTACCGAAATTAACTTGAACGAATTACCTAGCGTTGCATTAATAAAATACCTTTACTGTTGCATTTCTCCATTGCACTCAATAATACTTTTAAAAGAGAGAGAGAGAGAAAAAACCTTTGAAACGCTGAAAGAAGGGAAAACACATGCGATTGTGCCTTGAAATTTTTGTGAGGAGAGAGATTTTTTTTTAAAATGCGAAAGAAAAATACTTGTTTTCGTTTTATTTATTTTTGTGCGTTTCCATTTTAATACAAACTCCTAGAGTATTTATAAGATGATTATTCGTTTTAGCTGCGTGTCCTTTGAGAAACGGGAATTTCTAATGGTTAACAGAACTAAAATTATGCAAGAAATAGCCTTACCTATCACCGCATTAGTTGAATTCGTTCTATTATTACTTTTTTGCTTTGCATTCCATAATATCCGAGAGAGAAAATTCTTAAGAAAAAAGGATAAATACTGTAAAACGTATTAATAATACACTTTTGCGTACTATAAACCAAAAGAAAAAAAGATCTGATGGCCAAAAAAAAAAACTATTTGAAAAAACATTTAAAATAGTTTTCCATAATTCTTAATAATTAAAAAAAAAAACCTTTTAGGTATTTATGTTAAAAGCAATGACTCATTTGTTAACTCTTAATACACTTTTAGAAAACACTTAGTAATAAATTTAATAAATATAAAGCTAATGGTAATTCTGAAACTTTTAATATACTAATTAAAATCTTCGTCATCTGCATTAAATTTGATTAGTTTTATAATTAAAATATCACTAGAGAATAAATAATTTTAATTCGTCAGTTAATTAATTATTCAACTAAAAGCTAAGTCAATTAAAAGTTAATCATTGATTTGTAGAAGTTTTTATTATTTTGTCAGATGAAATATCTATTTAATACTGATGTTAATAAGTAAATAGCTGATAATTAATGGAATGCAGTAGAAATGAAATTACGATCCATTACTGAAAGACGGATAACCCACAACGAAATGAAAATGAATGTCATAAAGATGGCAGCTGAAAATTGAAAAGGCTGTATTATGAAGACAAACAATGATTAATATTTATCAATTTTAAAAATAATCGTCAGACTGGCGACAGAGAAAAAAAAACACATTAGTGTAGGGGGGAAAAAGAATGGGAAGTGAAAAGTATTTAAACTGTGAAATTAAAAGCTAATACATGCAAACTTTTAAAAGATTTCTAGAAAACTTGTTTCATTTTTGGGGGGTGAGGGGGCTGAGAATACTTTTTTTTCTTTATTTCGAGCAATGAAAACATTTTTTTGTTTGTTTATTGCGATCCTCTGCCAATAAAGTTTTGAGGTAATTACTATTGATTTTTTTTTTTTTTTTTTTTGCATACATATTTTTTCAGATTATTTATACAGATTTCAACAAATTTAATTTATTTTTCAACGCATGAAATTAAAGTGGAAGTAATGAACATAATTTTTTTAAGTGGAAGTAACGATCAGATAATTTATAAAGTTTGATGATTACCGAAAAAAATGTAGCTGTTGCATCTATTGGCGTGGAATTCTAACAATTAAAGAATACATTTTAACAATTGTAAATATGTTAATAATTTCAGATTTCATTCTTCATGAAAAATCAGATGAAGCAATTCAAATTCACGTTATGAGCACCAAATGCCCTCCAATAATTTAATTCACGCATTTTGCAAGCGAAAATAATTCGTAAAAGCTGAGAAAATGTTTAATAAAATCTACTGTCACACTTTCCATAATATTATTTGTTATTTGTCCGTCATGTGAACTGATTCATTATCTGATGACATCATGAAAACACATATGCTGTTGCATCAAATAAACAGCTAATTTTCAAACTACTCTTGTTTCAGAAAAAGAGAGAAAAAAAAACACCTTGAATTTTTTTAAAAGAAAATTTTTAAAACAATTTTTGATTATTAATAATAATAATATTATTATTATTTTATTTTTATACTTACGAAAATCGTCTGTATATTGGCTTCACCACTCTAATCATAGAATAGCAGAAGGCCCTAATCCCTGCTGAAGGTGGGGATTGGTTTTAAGTGGACTCATGACGCGTGTGTGCGACACGTTAGGCAAGCGTTAGAACTAATCAATAAGTTCGCTACGTTTGATGCTACAAATAGCGTTGTCCTTTTTTGTTGTCCTTTTCACGCAGTTAAGGAATCCGACTACTTTCGAAGGAAATTTTTTGAAAAATTGTAGTTTTTTAAAAACTATTTAAAACTATGGTTTTTAGATATATTGTCAATCCCAATATAAAATACTATAAATACAATAAAATTATTTGTAAATATAATACACTTTGAGAAATACTAAAATTTTTAGTAAACTTTAATGAAATTTAATCAAAATGGTCCATTCTACACAAAACTGTAATGCAGCAATCCTAGTTTTCTTTGTACACAAATTATAGTTATAAAGATGAAGCAAAGGAACCAAAATCTAAGAAAAATATTGAGATGCAAAGAAGTTATGGGTAAAAATATACACATATGTGCATTTTTTCCATAAATTCACAACTTAATTTTTCTAAAAACACCAATAAATGAAAAAGTATTTCACAAACAACAACACTTTTGGTTCATTTCGTTGCCCATATTATTTAAAACACAAGCAGTAGTAAGCTCTATTAGCTTTTGAGATATCATGTTAACGGTAGAGAATTTCGATGAAAATTAAAGTTTTGAGAAAACGGAAGTGAAAGACAAATTTTAGCTGATAAAAAGGTGACCCTAGATGGTAGGTAAGTCATATCACTGACCTTCGACCAGCCTCTGAGGTACACGGATTAACCACGCAAAGACTGAATGACCAGACCACCGCTACAGTAACACTAGCTGGAATTATGGTTGAATCCTAAGGGACGTCATCAGCCACGGTACAACCCTTCCCGTATGAAGTACGTCCCGTCATCGATGGGAGGGCCAGAACCCCCACATTTTATTGTGCCTACTGGGTTGGCGAGATCCAACCACCATATCGGAAGTATCTCATCCTCATTTCGAGGTGCCACCCCCGAGGGTCTACATGGTAGGGTAAGATCTTACTTTTCCTAGAAAAGATAAACCGTTTTTGGAAAGAGGAAAGTCTAAACTTCAAGAAATAAGAATTAAAAAAAAATATTCCTCAATGTGGTCATTAACCGGTATTTTTAACGTAGTTGGCTACCTTCTTCTCAGCACATGTCGAATAAAAACAGGGTGAAAAATAAGAAAAATAAGAAAATGCTTTAATAACATATCTAGAAAAGGAAATTGTGTTTTTTTTTTTAAATCCGATATGCAAGTTTCTAGTAATCAAATCAATTCCAATCGTTCAAGAAACAGATTGAAACTATTTAAGTAGATCTTTTAAAATCAATACTCAAGAATGATACTAGCAATAAAAGTTCAATAACCCCCGGTTATGCTGAAAGGGACAAAATTTCGCAAATTTGCGATGATATCACTGCTGTTTAATTGAAATGTAATATTCCTAGGGTGTTAGAACATTACTTGCAGAACGCTAAGTGCCGTCTTCACCCATAGTGGCACTTTACATACTCATGGAAAAATTGTGAATTATCTGTAAAACTATAAACTGTTTTTCTCTTAATGGCATCTATTTCCTTGTTAGTACATTTCACCTTTGTTTTTTGTTTTTTTAGCCTCTGGCTGATGTTTTTTTTTCTCTCTCTCTCTGTGTGAGTGCAGACATGTGTTTGTGTGTGTGTTGCAGGGACTTTTCTAACGACATTTATTTTTTTTCTCTGCCAAGATTACTTCCTAACAGACAAAAAAAAAAAAAAAAAAAAAAACAAGAGGTGTTGCAATATGAAATTTAGCCACTATAGTCAAAAAATTTGAGAGCTGAACTAAAATTTTGACATCAATCTTGAATGCATACCTTAAAATACCTAAATCTACGATTCTAACTTTTTCCTTTTTTTTCAAAGGAATGGTCATCACGATGTCGTACATTTTTAAGGTTATTTTTTAAAAATAATAATTGCTCTGTACGTCTGCAACTTTTGATTTTCCAAGATTAGTTTAGTTCAGTTATATTAACGTCCCGTTTGATTTTCAGAACTGAACAAGCTTAAAAGAAACACTAAATGTATTAATAACTTTCAAAATAGTGCTTTTATTTATAATCAATAAAAATCATTCCACATTTTTGAAAATTTCTTCTGTTTGGTAAAACGGAAGTCGCTTCCGGTGCCCTTAATTTGATTTGGTTTGAATGCTAGAAAAAATGGTATTTTAACATGTAATTAAGAAAAATTACTTGTTTAGAATTAAATATCGAAAAAGAAAACTGAAAAAAGGGGAAAAAATACTGATTGGTTGAAACTAAAGAACTGCCATTCAGACAATTTTGAAGGAAAGAAAAGAAAAGAAGGAGGGGGGGGGGGGACCTAGTGGTTACAATAAAGGTAAATCATGTTTGATTTGGCTCATCTTTAATTAGTTGAATATGATATTTGCTTTCCTAAGAAGCAAACAGAAAACATTTAATAAGTTCACAAATTAGAATCAGTGAAAAAATGCACAGCAAAAGCAGGATGAGTAAAACTAATACATTTAACAAAAATACTTGTAAAACATGCTTTTATTTGTGTATTGTACATTAGATTTTTTTTCAACTACCTTACACTTTTTAATTTCTAATTAGTTTTATATTAATTAGAAATTAAAAAGTGTTAGGTAATCGGAAAAAAAATTGTGTTATTATGTTATAATGTACAATTAATCTAATTTAATTGTACATTAGAGTTTTTTTTTTCAATTATCTTACACTTTTTAATTACTAATTAATTTTTCATTTTATATTTATTATGGAATCTTGAAATAATTTTTTTTCAGAAATTACTTGATGCGGAATCAAAATTTAACAATGTTAATCGATTGTTGAGAGTTCAATTTTGAAAAGATTTATGTAATATATTTTATCGAAAATACCTAAGAATATACAATTTTGGAACTTTGTTTTTTAAAAAAATGAATGAAAAATTGCTTAAAAATCTCATCGTTACTAACAAAGAACAGTAAAATTAAATAAATTTTATAAGTAGAAACCGCAAATAAGAATATTCTGTTTTAAACAATTTAATAAAATAATATATCCCATTTACATAAATGTGATGCGTTATTAGACAGAGTCATGAGATGTAATAATAACATTCACTATGTTCGATAAACATGCGACTCATTCAATATTCATTAAATATAATGTCAATATATACGTTATTAATTTGAGCTTTAAATCACTAACTGCCTGGTTTTTATAAAAATAATGATTTACATTTTTTTTTACTTTTTTAAAAATAAATTATGGGAAAGATACTTTAAAAAATCATGTTTTGTTTTATAGTTAACGAATAAGAAACAGTTTGTTGCCAATTAACAGTTTTGTTTTAGTATGGTTGTGTTAACATCCCCTTATAAACAATACTTGGGCCGTTTTCGGACGGACCTCGTAATTTTGAATAGCGGTCAGATGGCGAGGATGATACCTATGAGGGCACCGCCATCTCCACTCCACACCAGAGGGAGGATGTTAGGCCCTGACGAATTTAACGTGCAACAGACCCTCTTACATGACGGTTCTTCGGTGGAATCGGGTCTCGAGCCTGAAGCCCTACTCCTTACCAGGTCAACCAGGGAACTTTGTCGATCAACAATAATGAGCTTTAGTTCAGTAAAAAATATGTGCGAAAAATAGTGCATTAAGACTGAAGTACTTAAATCAAATATGCCGAAATGCTTTTAAACAATATATTGATATATAGGGGAAAAAAACTTTCTTTTTATTTAGAGTTTTTGTGGGTTCAAGCTCTTATCTTATGGAACAGCAGTTAGTCTTTCACATAGGAAATACAAGCATTAAAAAACAGTTTTCTCGAAAACACTTAAAATAGCTGGTAATAATTAAAAAAATTAATAATACTCACGTAACAGAAAAGTAATTTTTTGAACCGAAAAAATTATGTCGATGCATGTTTAAACAATATATTAATTTTTAAAAATAATAATTTTTTACCCGCAACAATTGTGATTTACAAATCTTGTCCTTCAAAGCATCAATGGTCATTTTCAAATGAAAAACAGCATTAAAATATAATTTTATTAAAAATCCTCAGCTATGAAAAATTAGTAATACTTGCATACTAGGACAATAATTTCTTGAATTGGGATGATATTATTATGATAAAACTTTATTAGTGTACGTGCAAACAGTACATCATAATAAAAATGCCATTTGATTTAGAAATATTTGACTATTATTTTATTTAATGCTGTTATATCAAATTTTTACGTTTTAAATTAATAGGTGGTTATTCTAATACGAAATGAAAACATAAAAGAATAAATTTTTAATAACACTTAAAATAATTAACACTAAAAGATTATAGTTCTCATCCCCTTAGAGTAATTCCTTGATATGGCAAAATGCTATTATTTAAAGAGCTGTGCGGATACACTTTTAAGCAAACTAACAAATAATTTTTTGAATTACTTAAAATTTTTATTTCAGAAAAATAATCTACTACTGCTTTATTCAGAGTTACGATATCAAAATCTTGGATTTCGAATCAATAATTGGTACGAAATACAAACATTGAAGAATAATTTTTTAATAACACTTAAAATATTCAGCTCTGAACGATCATTAATACTTGCATTATCTCAGAATAACTTCTTGAATTAATATTATGCTATTATTTCTAGAACTGTGCAATTGCCCTTTTAAGCAAACTAACAGAATAATTTCTTGAATAACATAATATTACTACTTCAAAAACTGAGCTAAACATATATTAATGATTGAAAAAAATGTTATATTATTCAGAGCTATTAAGATTTCAAGGTCTTACTTTTCAAAAATTCATCATTCTTAGAAAAAATGTACACATTTACGAATAGTTTTCGTAACAATACTTAGAATGATTAGCAGACAAATTAATAAAACTTGCATACCAGTAGATCTATTCCAAGACTGAAGTCAAAGGGAAAAGGTCAGTAAACCTTCTTAAAATTTGGTGATGTATAATCAGAAGCTGGAATAACATAACAGCAAGTACCAACCGGCGTTTCATAACAGCCCTACTGTGTGTGTAATTGAAACGTTGAAGCCAATAAAACAAGTTTCACGGTGAACTTGTTTCCACACACCACCTCTAACACATGCTGTAACCGAAGAAATTTATCTATTTCCCTCTTTTATCTTGTACCCATACAACCGGTCGGCATTCTATGGACTGATTTTTGAGATTTTGCAAACTGCTGCATTGTAATGAGGGAAAAAGTAAGAACATTACAAAAGATATGTTAGCCAAAAAAAGTTCTTTTCTTCTTTTTCCAAAAAGGAAATACTTTTTCATCGAAAAATTGCAACATTTCGTTTCAATTTCCCTAATAAGACACTTAAAAACATATATATATATATATAT
>JAPMOQ010056941.1:785760-805528 GCA_026543055.1 Argiope trifasciata | reverse complement strand
TGTGTTGTGTCTAAGGATTTAAAATTTTAGCAGTAGATTACAGTTCGAAGACATTAAAGAGACTTTTGATGCTATTATGTCGTTCTATTTCATCACAGAAAAGCAGGCATGTCTATGTACAAGCTGAGAGCGAAGAATACATACACAACACAGAACGAAAGACCGAGTGATGAGGGAAAGCTCTCGAGCATAGAGGCTTCGTGGGGTCTGCGCTACACTCGAACTCTACCATCAGCTCGTAACAACTGAAATCGTGACTCATCTGACCACACCACGGTTTTCCATTGGTCTTGGGACCAGTCGATATGCTCACGAGCCCAGGAGAGTCGCTGCAGGCGATGTCGTGCTGTCAGTAAAGGCACTCGAGTCGGTTTTCTGCTGTCATAGCCCAAGGAAGACAAATTTCGCCGCACAGTCCTATCGGACACGTCCCTCGTACGTCCCACATTGATTCCTGCAGTTATTTGACGAAGTGTTGCGTGTCTATTAACATTGACCATTCTACACAGACGTCGGCGGTCTCGGTCGTTAAGTGCAGGTGGTCGCCCACTGCGCTGTCCATGATGGGATGGGATGCATGAAATTTCATACTCTCGGCACACTCTTGATACTGTGGATCTCGGTATGTTGAATTCACTAACGATATCCGCAATGGAATGACCCATGCGTCTAGCTCCAACTAACATACCACGTTCAAAGTCTGTTAATTCTCGTCGTGCCGCCATAAATCACGAAAAACCTGTTGACATGAATAATTTGAACACAAACGAAAGCTCTGGAAAACGAACTGCGCATTTATACTTTTTCGCTGCGATACTACTGCTATCTGTATATTTGTATATTGCTATCCCATGACTTTTGTCACTTCAGTGTGTGTATATATATATATATATATATATATATATATATGCCGTCCTTTTACATTATTGTTTAGAGTTTTCAATATTTTGCTTAAAATTAGTTTTACGTGTGTACGCAAAAGTCATACAACCATTGAGAATGCTTCATATGATAGTAAGATATGCTATTTAGGGCTTTTATGGTTCTCTGTGCTTTAAGATTTTATGATTTTTTTTACTCACACATTTTTTTTAATAAAAGCAGTTGCACCGATAAAAACATTCTTAAAAGTTTTTTTTATACTATAGTTTTTTTATATTCTTAATTGTTTTGAGATCACTTTTGAAGAATATAAATAATCAATTAAAAATAAATTTGTATTTTAATTTTCAAACGGTGTCCTTACCTGAGTCGTTAGTGATATTAATCTAATTCATGAAACCTATCAAGAAATTTTTTTCAAAAAAACTTTTCGAGATACTTTCTGCAAAGAAACCTGTGAAGATAGGGATGGCCTGGCTGCCTCGACATGGATTGGTGGGTCTCGCGTTCGATATCCGTACTCTCAGAATATCCAACACGTCTGAAGCACTTTAAATTTGACAGATTCAAACATTCTCGAACTCACTGCTATAACGTAGAAATTTGGAGAGGAATTGGTGACAACAATTGCATCGTCTTCGAGAATTTCCAAGAGTGCGAAACAATGAACCATTCATTTATGAAGCTTCAAAATAGGATGTATGCCTAACTGAACAAAATCTGCTAAAAATTATTGGAACAATATAGAAAGGGTTTGCCAAGATCTTATGACACACATCAAATGTCTCATATTAACTATTTATAGTTAGTTAAAAAATCTATTACTGAACTTCAGATACTACGTGAGCTAGTAATTATAAATATAATTATGAATCTTTTGTAAGTATTTTTACGACGTTGTTTTATTTTTATTTATTGAAATGAATGCAAAAAAAAAAATCTTCCTCTCATTCATAATTTTCGTTTGGTGATTAAAGCATTTTCGACACGACTATAAAACATATAATTTGTCATGGATTAGTGATAAGCAACATCTCATATAAAATGATCGACGATTAGAGAAATCTCTTTTGTATATGCTTCCTCTTCGCAAATGAGATAAATGAAAAATTCAAATATTAATAAATAAAATAAAAAGAACTTGAACTGGCAATTCGTACCAACCAAGGTCTACATTCAAGCCTCCGTTGTTGTAGACCAGCCAGCAGTTCCAACACGACTTCATGACTCAGGTGAAAACATTCTAGATGTAACTCAACCTGAGTTAAGTAGGTCACTGGCACGTGAGAAAAGCTTAACTAAAAGGTTTATACAACCACCTGACCTTGGGGGTGGCTCTGTTCGCCAAGATTTGTTTACCATTTATTGCTTTGTTCGTGCGTGCGAATAATGCGATTAAAACATTTAAATTTTTAAGATGGTTTTTAGAAATAAATCTATAGGATTTTAGGCACATGGTGTGAAGTGATCAGGGAAGTTGGCAAGACAACCCCAAATTTTAATCGCCTGTCCAGGATTTGTCCCGAATTCGAATTTAATATCTTGATTTTACTCATAAGTAAATATTTTTTATTAAAGGTTTTGTTAAATTCTTTCAAAAAATAGTTTGATTTATATAAAGTGCACTTTTTTCGATTCTTTCCCTGTATGTATATATATATATAAACTAGTTGGCTCTTAGTTAAAACAGTTCTGAATATCAGTTTTTAAAAATTAAAGAGCACTCTTTTTTCGATTTTTTTTTCTCTATATATAAAATAACTAGGTATCTCGTATCAGCCAAAGCAGCCCTAATTATCATATCTCACCCCCCTTGAAAAATAATCCGAAGGTTGAAAAACTGTTCCGTATTTGAATTGAGTGTGTCGAATCGTCCACTTCATATTTCATTACAAAATGGCTTATATTAAAAAGTTGATTATTTTTAATCTTTTAAAAAGTTAGCTTCTGAAAATTCCTCTTTTCCAACTTTTGATACACAATACAATAAGCTTTCTTCAGTGTGGTAAGTCCCAAAATAGTCTTCCTGTTGCTTCAATTACAATCAGAATCACAAACTTATTTTCTGACCCGTCGGAAGGCACACAGAAAAACTTGAATGTCTGGACAGCCACAACAGCAACACTCGTGGGAAATGTGGTTGAGGACCATCACTGACCACTGACCTAAGAACAATCACTGACCACGGTACAAACCTTCCCTAAGGAAGTACGTCTCGTCATCGATGGGAGTAGCTAGCCCCCCCACCTTTTCGTGCGCCCATAGGAGTGGCGAGAACCAACCACCATGCAAGAATTTTCTCGTCCTCAATTATAAGGTGTTCCCCGAAGGACTCGTGTTGCTTCGAAAGAGAACTTTAACGTGCACATTAAACCGGATTTGAAATGACAGCTGTAGATGAATTAATGTGATGTTTCCTTAATTTTTGGTTCTTCTTCCTTTTTTTTTCAGATTTTCGGAATTAACTATTTTATTGTCTCCGGTTTTATTAAATCTTTTTTTTTTTCAAGTATCCCGGATCTTTTCTAAGCATCTTAGGCTCCAGAGAATATTGGATTTGGATTGAAGTTAAAAAAAAATTTGAATATGGCCCTTTTTTTAACACCTTTATTTTGGGAATCCATAACCAGGCTCTATTTTTCAAAAATCATTAAAAAAAAACAGAATTTTTTTAATTAAACCATAATTCTCCATATAAGTAGTTTTATTCAAATTTTGCAAAGGATGCTTTCTGTTCTTTTAATAGAAGGATAAATTACAGGTTAAGTGTTTGTCGATTTCCACGTGTGATTTTTTTTAGTGGTTGGTTGGTTGTATTTTATCGGCGCCAGAGCCAAATTTTGGTTAAGCTGCTCCAGATTTTTTAATGGACTGCTGAACAAATTATGCAGCTGCCTTCTCGAACCGCAAACAAAATCTAATTTCTAAACCTTCATTGTATACACTTCCTATTTGGAAAATGCTCTAAATGATTGTTTTGTTTAATATATCATAACTCTTTATTGTATTGTTGAATCATCGAACATTGTTTTGTTACAACCAGCGGGTGACCGAGCTCCGCTCGGAGAAAACAGGTATCGAAGCTAACTCGAAGATTTAAATTTTCAATTGTGATTTATCAAAATAATACATGCCATAAGAAAATTTGTGAAACCATTGGTGAAAAGATAACCGGTTAAAGTGCACCATTGTAAACTATTCTAAACAAAGTTAGAGTTTGGAAAGGGAACTATTCTATACAAAGGTAAAGTAAAGGCAAAGATTGAAGTGTGTTGAAGTTCAATATTTTTGACAAATTTATTTAAAAAACCAAACATATATACATACATAAGAAACATATTATAAACCTATAACAGCATAAACATAAAATTTTATTAGTTCGCCATATTGGCTATAGATGGCAGCACGTTACCTCTTGAAAATTTAAGTAGCCATTATAGCGAACTAATAAAGTTTGAAAATATCCTATCTGTAACTCCGAACTGCTCGACCGTAGCGCTTCAAAACCGGCGCCAATCGATTCCTCGAGGCCAAAAACCCCAGACCCCCAAGTTTACCGGAGTTTATTAATTCTGGGGCGATTTTCGAACTTGGCAACCATTCCTCATATTATAGTATTAGATAAATTACTTTTAAGCTTTAAAGTAAATTAATATTTTGAAACTATATAAAATTATTTTAAATATTTTGCTGCTAAACTTGGTTTAGAAAATTTTCCTTACAGAATTTTGAAGGCATATGATTACCTTCAGGATTAATTTTTTTGAAAAAGTTATAAATTAGTTGTTTTTTTAATATTTTGGCATTAAATATATTGAAAAAACATTTATGAAATCTTAATATATCTATTAAATGCAAGAACTTTTTAAAAAATTGGATTTCTTTTTTGCAAAAAAAGGTATAAAACAAAATCCTTCTAGTTTAGATGTTTATTGAATGATTCATTTAAATTTTTGCAAATAGTCTGAAATACATTACGTAGTTCCTGAACTAAAAAAATATATGTATTTCTATCCATTCTTTAAATATTGAGGTTCGAGTGACAAAAAATATGAATTTTTAAATTTTTTTCACATATTAAAGAATTAAAACAACTTTAGAATATTTGTAAGAGAACAGATTATTTATTTTCTAGTTGTGGAACTATAAAATATATTGAAATACTATTATGCTTAATTTAAATTTAAAAAACACATATTTTGATTTTTGAGGTTTTTCCGTAAGAAAATTCTATCAAAATTGAGAATTTGAAAAAATAGCATTTAAAGATGCAAAACTGTATTATGATACTATAAAAATCAAATTAACTTCCCAAAGAAGGAACTTAATAACAATTCTTTTGTAGAAGCCTGTTTAGAATTTAAAAATGTTGAATTAAAAAATGTTTTTTAAAAAAATCACATTTTTATCTTACTCGTCAACTTTAAAAACGTTTGTTTTTAGTTTGCTAAAGTTATACCAACTTCCTGTTTTTAAAGCAATACCAGGGCTATTTTGCGACTGACCTCGTAATTTTAAACCACGGTCAGATGATGAGGACGACATCTAGTTTGTTTTTGAAAATTAAGTTTGATTTACATGCATAACAATTTACACATGCTAAAATTTCCCCAAGGCAGAGTGAAATGTTAATTTTATAGTTGCCAATCAATACATTGTTCATCCAAATCATAAACAACTTCTATTTATCGCTATTTCAGGCTCAAACACATACTTGTGAATATCTATGTACCCCTGCATAGAATAATTGAAAAAAGAATTATGTTAGATTAAAAAAAAATCATCATCGGATGTTAATCGAACCACTCAAAATTAACTACAAAAATAGAGACCAATATCCTCTCACTTTTAAATGCAGTAAAAGTATAAAAAAATTATCGAAGAAATTAGCATATAAATATATTTAAATAATAAGAGCACACCACATAGACCCTAACTTTCTAAAACTTGAATATGGGGTTAGATGATACTGTATCAAGCTAAAATTTTACATCAAAAACGCAAAAATATCAGGTGCTTAAAACTCATGCTGTCTGAGTATTGGATATTCGGAATCAGTTTTGGGACTCGATTGATAATCTCCTCGATTTCATTATTTTTCGATCGATTGATATATAAATTTGATACAAAACATTAAATTCAAATATTCTAGTTGATATTATGTCCCGGTGATGCTATAAGCATGTGTGAGGATTTTTTAGCAATTTAGATTTCATTTCCCTGGGTCATATAGCAGTGCATATACCACTGAAGAATCCCTCTTAACTCTTATACTAACTATATCAGTACAATCCTTCCTTACTTCTTCTCACCCTCCAGTTAGCCATTGTAAAAAAAAATCCAGATCGTTGGCATATCGCCATCATTACCTTTTTCGAAGAAGCAAAATCCCAATTTGTAATCATAATTACATCAGTACTAGCTATCAATCTCAGCAAAGTACGAGAATCTTTTTCACTCAGTAACTTGTTTCATTCCGACGAGAAAAGTATCAGTTGCCGATTGCATCAGATACAAAGTATTAGGTAAAAATATTAGGCATAATCAAGTATCAGTACCAGTCTTAGCCTGATATAGCAAAATAGAGCATCAAATTAACCCTACTAAATCTAGTGAAGTCTCTTTTTCAATATGAAAGATTTGCTGTCAAGTAAAAGTTGAAATAACTCGTTATTTGTAATACAAATTTATAGAAAATCTGGAATACTTTTCAGCTCAAGATGAAAGATAGAATAAATGGATTATTTGTTCTTCTGATTATATAATAATTGTCACTTAGTAGCAGACGATAGAACACTCAAAGAGATTATCATGCCTGGCATGGTTATTTTTTGTTATATGCCAACAAACAGAAATGTAAAATTTTATAAGCTGATTCATTTTTATTAATACAGATGAGTCCATTTTATCCATTGGGTTTGTTGGATTTTAGCCAAGAGATGCCGTTGATCCAAGGAAGCCTGAGAATTTATACTATTGGTATTATTTTTATTTCGAACCAAAAGATTTCTTTAATTATGCTTTTAAATAATTTTAAAATACAAATATAATTAGAACTTGTAACTAAATACCATTATTTTTGTAATGTTATATATCTTATATTAAAAATAAAAATATGCATTTTTGTTTTAATTGATTTAATAACTTTTAAAATGTTAAACAAGATACCAAGAGCTTATGTATGCTTTATCATTATAATTTTAACAATTAATATATTATTGTATTCCTGTAAAAAAATGTATCGAAGAGAACTGGAAAAAATCCATCACCTTTTTTTCATTTAGTATAATTGCTAAAATTATCCATGCATACGACCAGAGAAGGTTGACAAATTGATTTTCTAAATCTTATTTTGAAAAGACGCTTATTAAACTTTAATATATTTGTAATTTGAAAAGACACTTTAATTAAAACATTTAGTATATTATTATATTTCTGAAAATAAAATTATAGAAGATAATTGAAAAAAAAAATCTATCACTTTTTTATGTAACATAATTACTAAATGTATTCATAAATACAACTAGAGAAGTTTGACAAATTGATTTGTCTAAATCCTATTATGAAAAGACACTTATTTGTGAAATTGTAAAACATTAATTAGAAAGTAGGTGACTTTTTTCCTCGATTAATGCAGTAGGTAATTATTTTTGTAGAGCCATTGGCACTGAAATTTCTAGTTATTGTTCTTGTGGTGTAGGAAATTACTAAAGCCCAGGGTTTTTAAATTCATTAAAGTGGTGCTGTAAAGAATGTCTGAATCAAATCACTCCTTTTATATGAAATAATTATATTATATCATCAAATCAATCCCAAAGCAATCAATATGAACTTTACCTACGAAAGTGATTGAACCTGTGGCGTTGGCAACAGGAGCTCTTACAGCTCAAGTGCATTCAACTTTTGGCGTTGGCAACGGCAGGAAATTATTATGATTATTTTAGAATAACTGGCTGATGGAACTTTGCAAATGTTATCGTTTTCCTATTTAATTTTGCTGCAGTTGAAACTTTGAGTTTAGTAAATCATAAATATGTATTCATATTATTTCATCAAGTATTTAAAGTGCTTTAGGAATTATTAATTAATTATATATATTTTTTAATGGATGAAGTTATGTGTTATTCTCCATCTCTAAAAACCTTTAGAATAAATATACATTGTATTTAGATAGCGCTAATGCTGCTACAATTAAAACACAAATTATATCATCAAATTTGTCATTTACTATTTATGTTCACGAGTCAATTTACAATTTGTAATTTATTCCTTTCTTTTATTTTAACAAAACAGAAACAATTTGAAAATTATTTATTTGTTTATTTTTCCGTTAAAGGTTAAAGGTGAAATAAGAGCATATTCTTATTGTTATTTGATTACAGAGCGTTCTTAAATTGATCTTATTCCTAAACAAGTAATATAATTTTTTTAATTGAACTCCTACTTAGGCCAACAAAGATTTTTTTTATTTTAGTAACTATCTATTAAATAATTACAATTAATATATATATGTATATACATTTGACAAAATAATAATATTAAATGTCAAAAGAATTTTTTTCTAGCAAATCTACACGCTTCGCCACTGACGGTATTTATTCCTAAATTTATATCCTGCTAAATACCTTAGATAATAGAAATTTTTTTCTCCCATATAAAACTAAAATTAATTAATTAATCAAAAAATTATTAGTTTTGAACTAGCTACTACAAGATTTGAACTAGCATTCTTCACCTTCACGTAAAAAGTACTAAAATCCTTGCATTTTATCGGTTGAGCTACTGCCTGCTGATTTCAACATTCATTACAAACTGCTAAAACTCTATTTAAAGTATTAAAAATTAATTAAATTTAATTAATGAATTAATATTTGAAAAAAAAAACTGCATTAACATTCAAGAATCATCCACTTCAAATTTTAAAAAATGTATTTGAACTTGAGTGGGTGAATAAAATGTATTTTATCAAATTATTTATGATTGAAAATTTGAACAAGATATATAAATAAATATATACATGGATAATGTGAACTAATAGTAGGAATTGAATAATCGTTTTCAAAAATGTAACCAAGCGTTTCCGAATTCTCTTTATCATCTATACTATCTCTAAATTGTTTTGAAATCTGATCGGATGGAAAACATTAAAAAAAAATAAACAGATCTATCAAATCCATCTGCCTACATAGTGAATGCCTTCAGTGGCAAAATCCTCCAAGCATTTATTTCAAAGGAAAAATCAAAGATACCTGGCACACAGAATGTTTTCGATATCACAAAATTGAAAACAAAACATTCCCAGAGCATGTTCCTAGAAATTCAGCCAAGGCGTGAACAGAGGAAACATTCTAGTCAAAACAATCTTAACTTGGAGTCAAGTACAGCCTATGGGGAATAAAATGAAAAAAAGATACAGAAACAAAAGTGAATGAAAATATCCCCATGTTGTTTTTATGTGTGTGTGTGGGAGAATAAAGTAAGCATCTCATTCTCCTCTACTGTTCAAAAATAGTTATAGTGATCGAACATAAAACATTTGATTGTTTTGTTCGTGGATCTCGGAATGCTCGCAGTGGTATTTTTTAAAATGGAATTGAACTCCATCCTAGCGGGGAAGCAAGGCTTTCCGTAAATTTAATCAAGGCTCACATGAAAAATCAATTGTTCCTGATATCTGAAGATTACTTTTTTTATTTTTATTTAAATAGCCCTGCATCTTAGAAACAATGTACCTGTAAAAAAAAAGAACATTCCCGTTGTATAGGAAGAAATTTGGTGGGAAATTCGAAATGATATATTATTTTAAACAATGCTTCATAATGTGGAGTGGGAACTTCTGATTAACTTCCTGAATATTGAAGACAAAATTTATAGTTTTATTCACAAATGGGAACCATACGTCTTATTAATGCAAAAAGGTCACCAAAAAGGAAACTTATTGAAGAGGAAGAAATTATGCGACTTCCGGGAATGTTAATTTTAGAATATCATCTTTCCAAAATACTTTAAATTTCGTATTTAATTTCTTATAAACTTAATAAATGTTAAAAGCAAAGTTTACAGTTCTATGAATTTCTATAGCTAGTGGAATCCACTAGTTATTTGTATGTTTTAATTTTCCGATGTTGATTTCGCCAAATATTATTGATGATTTCTTGATTTGCAAGATACGCCTTAAAATTTCAAAATTAAACTGTTTTTAACAAAACACCAATTTAATTAAAAATTATTGGTGTGGCTTAGCCCACTTTATTTTTACCTTGTTTCTAGAACGTAATTGCAATTATCAGCTTCTCTTTTATGTAGATTTGTTGTCGAGGGTTCGGGATATTTGCTTGCAATAATTTAACTTTGATCAAGAACTATATTACAGACAAAGACCTAATGCACAACAAATAAATGAAATGCTAAATCAATTATAGTCCAGTGAAAAATGAATAATTTATCTATATTTACCTCAGATCTACAAAGAAATTCTTTGAAATAGTCATGAAAACAATCTCTTAAAAATCAGTAAAAATATTTCGGGCCATTGTTTCTTAAAATTATGGAGTAATGTTCCAATTATTACCTTCTTCCTAATTAAATTTGAAAAAGATTGCGAAATTAGAATACCGAATGAAAGGATTTTAGATTTAAAGCTTTTCGGAAAAGCTGAATACATTTTAAAAATTTCGCAAAATTCATTAAATTACATTAGACGCTCCAAACAAAATTGCATTAGATATTCAAAACAAAGCTCATAAAGACTGAACTTGTTTGTTTTACCCGATGGTGGTTTGAAAATTTTTCTGCTATCTTCCGAATCAGTACTTTTAAAAAATTACAACCAGTCACTCCATTAGCACAGACCGAATCAAAACTATAGGCAATAATCCAAACGTCATAAAAATTAATTAAAAAATTTTCTACATTAGATATTCAATTTCGAGCTTTGAAATGCATTGAATTGCAATTAAAATTGCTTCTGTACTAAATTCCATAAATGTGGGTGACAAGTGAGTCGCCTGCACGTTGCACTCACGAGCATACACTTCCTTTCATTGTAGGAAAAAAAAAAACTTTACTTTTTATATCGTCACTTTTATATCAAAATGTCTTATTTCATATTTGCCAAAAAATTTTATTTATGCAAAACACTTGCATAGGTTAGTTACTTCTGCTATGAAATTATTATCTCTGATTTGTGTTTTATATCATTAGTGATTCCGTTGTTGCCTCACAATTTCGAATGTTTTCTTGAGTGCCTTTTTTTACTGATAATATTTTGATAAAACTGAGACGTTATATTTAAATTATTTAGTGCTACAGTGCTTTAATATGACTAAATTAATTTTGAACAATGATTTCCACCATCGCAAAACATAGTTGAAAAAATATTGCTAGTTTATGACATAAGAGTTTTAACTTCTAGAGAAATATGACAAGCCAAATAACGATAAAAATAACAATTAATGGGAGGGGTCTCCCCGAAACTTTCTCCGATTAAGTCGTATCCTCCTTCCCCGAGTACCATTATGGATTCAGGAAAATACGGAAATTGTATTTCATGACATCAAGGAACAATACTTCCGAAATATAGATCTTTGGCTTGAATTTAGCATTTTTACTGAATCTTTTGTGCGAATATGAATCTTGAACACTATTTTGAACATCAAATGAAATTAAAATTACGTGATTACATGCCGAATTTCATTGATTTGAGTCATTTCCATTTATGAGCTAAGGCATTTACATGCATGCGATAGATCAGGCTATAAATTATCAACCCTTGACAGATTTGGATAAAAATTTGATAAGAGTTGAAATTTGATATGTTTTAGGTGCTAAAATGTATGTGCGAAATTTTACTTGTCTAACCCTTTACATTTTAGAGTTATTGAGTTCATTTGTAATCGAATAGCAAGTCAGACAAACTTCTTATGAATGAATTTCGTTCAACATTTGATAGAGATATACAAATTTGGTAGTAAATCAATAAACCAAATTTCAAACTTTACAAAACTTTCAAACTTTATTTGAATTATTGAATTCACAGATTTACATACAAGTATAATGTCAAAAATGTGTTTTTGATCTCAACAACGTGGAGATTGTCAAAATCTCAAGTTTGAATTTTCGAATTTATACTACTTTATCTGTACTTCGTATACGAGAAATTGCGAAATAGAAAAGACTGGTTTAATCATAGTTCCGTGCCAAGACTAAGTGGTTCACAAATGTCTAATGAGCGCCTTTATGGATTAGAAATATTATGGGGGTTATAGTTAATGCTTGAAATGAAGTTGAAATATTTGAAATAAACTTTATGTTTCTGCCCCATTATATGCTGCACGACTACGTATCAACTACAAGCAAGCTAGCATTTTATATGATTAATGTTACTAAAGGTGCAAGACAATCTTGAACTATATACAATTCTATGTTCTATAATGTACAAAAGTTTCAGTTTTATCCAATTTCATTGCTTTAAAATTTTACTGTGTTATAAAAACTGTAGGTTATAAAACAAATAAAAAAATAAAAAGAAAAAGAAAAAGAGAAAAAAAAAATGAAACTCTTGATAAATTTTTTATATCTTTTTTCATAAAATGAAAAAACTGTATATTCTTTTTCAAATAAGCAAATATTCAGATACTATTGAATAATTAGCTATGAAAAAATAATAATAAACCAATCTTTCTTCGCATCCGTTTCTGGAATTCTTTTTCTGCAGCTGAAAAAACAAAACAAAACAGAGCAGGTGAAAATTAATAAATGCGCTTATTCTGCATTCATTGTTTACAGGACGTATCAAAAACATTTAAAAAGTGACAGAGCTTTTTCTCTCTATTTTTTAATTCAACGATTAAAAAAACATAATTGATTTTTCCCGGTATATTAATATTTTCATTTTACTATCTATTTCTATATCTGTCTTTTTGTCTTCAAATAAAAAGACTAATTAACGTAGCTTGTGACGAATTTTGTTTAATCTGTAACATCATTTAATTTGATGACAGCGTTTATTTGAATAGATAAACGCGCTTTATAATGGGCGTTTTTAAAGTGACCAACTTAAAAGATGGTCCATATTTCTTACGTTTTGAATAAAATACTTCCGACTGGCCCAATATAAGCCATGTAAAAACAGTTAAGTATTTAAAAAACCAGGTTAGCTACTTCTAAATGTAAGAAATTTACTTCTGAAGAACATCCCTTCACAGTGTTTTTACAATGACCATCCTAATATCATCAATATTTCAGAATCATTTCCAAAAAAAAAAAAAAAAAAAAAAAAAAAAGAATTGTAATAAAATTACTCGTTTATTATATTGACAATGCTCTTCCGTCTCTGCCTGCTTTTTAAAAAAATTATCAATTGCTCCCTTTTTTATCTTAATTATCATTTTATGAAATCTCTTTTTTTATTTGCCCTATTCTACAATCTATATCCTGCCGCACTATTTATTAACATTCCAATTCGATGCTCTGATATTTTATTTTATAAATAAAATGACTCATTTAATATATTGACGATATTCTTCGGTTTCTTCTATTTTTTAAAAAATTATCAATAGTTCACGTTTTTATCAATTATCATTTTATTAACATTATGTTTCATTTGTCCTGTTCTACAGTCTATATCCTGCCGCACTATTTATTAGCATCCCGACTTGAAGTTCTGGTATTTTATAGTATTAATAAAATTACTCGTTTAACGTATTAACGGTCCCTCCCTGCTTTTTAAAATTATTAATAGTTCACGTTTTCATCTGAATTATCACTTTATAAACATTCTTTATTATTTGGCCTGTTTGCAACTTATATCCTAAAGTATTATTTATTATCATTTCGATTTGAAGTTCTGGTATTTAATTTATGATAAAAATGAAGTGCTTCTAGAAAAATTGAGCATTAAGAACTAATTTTGAATAGTAAATAATGCATCATTCGCCAGTTTTGGGTGTGAAGAATGCTTCTAAAAATTACGAAACGCATCAATATAAGTACCAGAAGCGATGAATGAGTTTATTTATTTAACCGCTGAAAACACTCATTATATCAGCATCAGAAGCAACTGCTTTTATCATCAACTGATTGCTTGGACTTGATATCTCGGCAACTATCAACCTCTTATTTGTGTCTGAATACCGATTGGATGAAATTTGATCAGCTGGAGCTTAAAGTCGGTATCTTAGAGCAGAAACTATCTTTTCATCAGAAGTATGATTTTCCCACAAGAGATTTCGGTTCAAATTTATCAAGATACACGTTTTTAAACAAACCTTCCGGGTCAAAAATATCCTTCCTATGCGTTGTAAGTTATGCAGATAAAAATTATCACTTATTGAATCTTCATGAAGCAATTAATTATATAAGTTCAAAATGGATTAGAAGCATCCAGTTTTTTAAAATATTACTTTCCTTCTGTTATTTTCATAGTATACAAAACGGAGTATACGTAGTATATTTAGAAGTGTACAAAACAAAAGTCTTGTAACTGCCCCCTCTCTCCCTCACAAAAAAAAACAATACATTTTTGGAATTATGTCTGTCTGTGAACAAGATCAGACAAGCTCAAAACACTTGATCCTGTCATATTAAATTTGTTTCAGGATCGTTACACTGATTTTGGAGATTTTTGTCAGATTTTGGGCTAAAAACGTGCACAGCAAATTTGTTTGTCTGTCTACCTGTCCAAATTTAAATGAACACAATGACTGCAAAAAGCAAATAGATGAAATAAATCATTTAAACGAATTTGGTACAAAGTTTTAGCATCTAAAGTGCAGATCCTTAAATCTGGAACACAATTTATCAAAGGGTTAATCGTCTGTAGATCTGTATGCTCACATTCATGTGAATGCGATAATTACAAAAAAGCAAAGACCTAGACAAATGAAATTTAACCTCTCTGTCGTCCTTTAAAATGTCTAGCGCGTTCAAGTGAAACTTCTGTAGGGCGGAAGTAATGTGCTTCAAGCGTTCTTCTAAATTTTAAAATTTTTAAGAGTTTAAAACACTGTCTGAATGTTTACTTGTTTGAGTTTTTATTTTTGTTTGTTCTAATGCTGCGAAAAACAGAGAACAAATTGAAATTTTCATGGACAGGAGAGGACGGCAGATGAGTTAAACTGTGACTTTGTCTATGATACTTTAATTCTGTGTTAAATTTTGTTTCAGTTGGTCGAAAAAAAAGTATCTACAAGGTATACTCGGTTTTATTAATAATAATATGAAATACAAAATTCTCATGTGAGGAACTTGAAAATAAAAACTTGAGTACTCGTTGCAATTTGAGTTCACAGTTTTGTAAGATCCATAAGATAAGAGGAAATAACACCTTCATTGGAGAAATGCGAGACAGTTTCTGGAGACCACATTTGCAGGTTTCATCGTGAAGGATGTTATATTATGACCATTCAGCTTTCAGCATATTAGTTACATATTGGTATAAATATTTCATCCGCTGTACCAAAACAATTGTCAATGGCTCTTGCATTTTCGAGTAATACCGTCTTGCAAAGAAACTGGATGTAACCACTGAATTTTACTAATATCCCAATTAAGTTTAAAATGTTCTGAAATAAGAAATTAAATTGACAATGTTTGGTTAACAGAACTCTGGTTAACCGAAATTTGAATTAGCCGAAATGCATCTGAATAGTGTAGAAAGGATTTTTTTAAAAACAAAAAGAAAGAAAGAGGGGGGGGGGGGCGAGAAAAAAGAAAAAAGAATGCCCGATACGAAGATTTCAAAACCAGCTAAATGGATGAAAGGATTGTTGCTGACAATTTGGGAAGAAATCATGGATCAGTAAATTATAGAAACACCGGTGCAACCAAATTTTGACTTATTCGAAGAGCCCTAAGTAGAAGACGTAGATGACAGAGTAACAGCTGACAGTGGGTTTAGAGAACCGAAGTTAATATGTTAAGAGTTTGCTTTGTCTTTTAATAATTTACAATAATATTTAAATATTTAAATGCCTTACTTTCTTTAATTTGAAACTTAAAAATGCTGTTGGACCAATTGTAGCCAACTGTTTATTGTGCTGCTATACTTTTATTTTGTTTTAAAACTGCACTTGTTGTTATTTTGTTACCTTAAGATTTGTTTAACTATGCCCTGAATTAATATCAGCTGATGTCCTTTCAATGAAAAAATGACGTACCATTGCTGCGCGCAAATGTTGGGAGAAAAGAAAAAAACAAACAAAAATTGCAGAATTTTTTCACTGAGTAATTCTTATGCTATGAACTATCCGTATATATAAATTTATCCAATGCCGTCTATATCACTGGAGTTATTTGGTTTGTATTATTATCGGATGTAAAGTACAAGCATCTGTTTTAGAGTCACGCAGGCTTATTATTTTAACTGACAGATTTAACAGCATGCGAATAAAGTTAAATACGAATAAAAATTAGTTATTGGATCTTAAATTTCATAATTTATCAAAGAAAATTTTAATGCTGGATTACAACAAAATTATTAAATGAAGGCCTTCAGTTTTTATTATTTTATATTTATGCAGATTCATAATATTTTCACTTCAGTTGGAGGTTATTACTGATTTTCTCTTTCAGCATTATTTTTTATTTTATTGTTATCTGTTAATGGTCACTATCTGTTTTAAACCGATTGGAGATTTTTTTGATTTTGTATTTATACTATTTGTATTATTAGTTTATTTTATAATACATTATTTTTATTGTGTATTTAGCATTGTCTTTTTATCTGTTATTGGTATCTATTTCTTTCAAACCGATTTGAACTAAGATTGTTCGTGATTTCTTTCAAACCGTGAACATTTGTTCTGAACATTTTGAATAAAGAAGATCCTACAGCAAGAAAATAAAACTTTTAACTTATTACAAATTTACATCTTAAGTGTATTACAAAAAAAAAAAAATGATTTTTTCCCCTCAAGCTGCCAATGAACATGATATTTTCTATAACAATTTTCGTTAGCTAATCTGAGAGAATAATATCTCCGATATATAATTAAAAAGATAACAGGCCGTCTGGATGGACGGGTCTTCTATTTATTTAGTATATGTTGATGCATTTACTGCAATTCTAAAAAGGCAATTTTTAATATAAAAAGTATTCACAGAGAGACTTTAATTTTATTTTTTGATTCAATTTTTTCATTTATAATTTTTTGTTTTTGTTTATAGTTATTTATAATTTTTTATTTATTAATTTATTTTTCATCTTCATTTTTTATTATTGTTTGCACACAAAATATCTCAAACTTGCATACTGTAATTAGATACAAAATTGTAGAAAATGCCCACTGTTTAGAAAAAAATCTTTATCTGAAAATACTAAACCCCCCACCCTTCTAGCTTGGCAACACAGTATATGAGAAAGTAAGAAAAGCACAAATGAAATATTCTAAAACATCTTCTAGAACACAAGCTTCAAAATACAAAGTTCAATTGCCTGACTGTTATAGAAAAAAAAAATCATCCCTTCCCCCGATCGTAATGGACAAGTTCTCTGACATGAAAATTTTTCATTTCTCAAGTTCATGCTTCTCAAAAACATTTCCTCTGACTGGATTCATAAACCTTTAGGGCAAAGAACAATTCTCTTAAATACCCATGATGAGACTTAGAATACCTAATGTTCGTGGATAGTTGTGACTTCGACCTTAAAAGTTTCCTTCTGGTCATAAATTATGTTCATTAACTGTCGTGCTGGACATAAATATTCACTAAGAACTTCCATTTTGTTTCGATTGTTGACCTCGAGATAGTTGTTTCCAAATCAAGTACGTTGAATGGGCCTCCTCTAGTACTCATTCACTGTCCCATAACAATAAAGTCGAACGGAGGATAAATGACAAAATAATGCCAGCACAGTCGTCGGGCGATAATATAAATAAAACACTGAACTACGTCGTAAAGGAAGATTCTCTCTCTCTTTTTATCCAACACTTTTAGCGACTGAAAAGTGTTTGTGTATAGAGAGTTTTACATAAACATTTGATGAAGCGTTTTCATTTATTTGGGAAAAAAAGGTAAATTAAAAATGCAATTAATAATTCCAATTAGGTTAAGGAACAAATTTAAGATTTAAAATAAAATATGAATAAATTATGTAATTTGAAATTACAGGGTGAGTTTGCAGGTCTTAAAGTGTAAGAATAAAAATATTTATATTTAAAATAAAAATATTTATTTCCTGAATGTAGAAATCCGATATAAGGTAACTGGATATACCATAAGGACTCAAACATCACTAAAGTGTTTTGAAATTATTTTTTTGTTTATAATTGACCTACACATGCAATTATGACTTTATTAACAATACATTTCTGCACTTACAGTTGGTTTGGAATTTTTCAAAAAGATATAAATAACTAGCGTTTTTTGTTATTATTATTTAGTATTAATATACATCTTTCACTTCATATAACATAAAGACACAAACATCACTAAAATATTTTAAAATTTCTTCACTTATAGTCTACCTACACATACAATTATGACTTTATAAGTAATTTATTTCTGCACTTATAAGTTGGTTTATATTTTTACAAAATATATAAATAAATAACGGTTATTATTTATTTTCGTTATTTGTATACACCTTTTAATATGCACCTTTAATATACATTTATACATTAATACAGGTACATTTGTATATGATACATGATATAAAGGTGTATATTATTTGTATGTAATTAATATACAAATAATATACACCTTTCGTATCATGTATCATAAAGACATTGTTTGTGTCCTTATGATGTATTGGATTTATCATAAGGACTCAAACATCACTAACATGTTTTGAATTTTTTTTATTTATTGTCTACCTACATATACAATCATGACTTTATGATTCTGCTCTTACAAGTTGGTTTACATTTTTTCAAAATGTATAAATAAATAATGGGTATTTTTTAGTTTTTGTTGTTCTGTGTTAGTATACATCTTTTGAATCATATAGAATAAGGACATTGTTTGAATCCTTATGATATATTGGATATATCATAAGGATACAAGCATCGCTAAAATGTTTTGAATTTTTTTTTATTTATAGTCTACCTACACATGTAATTATGATTTCATAAGTAATAGATTTATACGTTCACAAGTTGGTTTACATTTTTACAAATTATGTAAATAAATAATAGTTATTTTTTTGTTCTTGTTGTTTGGTGTTAATATACATCTTTCACAATTGTGATTAAATTTTTTCGCAAATTCTAGAGTTAATAACAAGAGGTAATCAAAAATTTACCACAAATCATCATCAGTTATAAAATTCAAAAAATTTAAAAAGAATTTTGGTAAAAACTTCGATGTTAAGAAAAAGTAAGAACTAACAAAAAGCGTTAGATTTTTTTATAATTTTTTTTATATATGCACTTCTAAATACAATGAATTATAACAAATTGCTTTTCTATATTATCTACTTTCTTAGTGATGCGGATAATCAGTAAAATGACCTTAAAAGGACAAAAGTCAGCATAAAAATACTTTTGAGCAATTTTTATATGCAGTAGGAGACCTTAATTTGTAATTAATTAAACAGTAGATTTCTGTACTATAACTCTTTTGGCTTACTCTTTTATATTGGGTTGTTCGGAAAGTCATTTCGTTTTTTTTTGTCAAAATGAAAAGAAATTTTCGTTTAATGAATAAATTATTTATTAAATTATAAAATCGCCATTCTGGTCTAATACCTTTTGCCATATTTTTGGTAGTAACATGATTACACGCTCATAAAAGTTTTAGTCTTTGCTGTAAAAAAAACTGATCGAGGTGGTTTTTGGCCTCCTCATTTGAAGGAAAAATTTTGCAAATCAGTTCTGGTACTGATGTACTGTTAACAGATCTTCTCCACACATATTGGCTAATTTATTTCTGGCTTGACAGCATT
>JAPMOQ010056941.1:749520-780760 GCA_026543055.1 Argiope trifasciata | reverse complement strand
AAAATAAAACTAAACATTATTGTTTCTTGTTGTTTTGTATGAAACTAAGGAAGCTTTAATGCATTTACTTTAAAGAAGTTTTTGGAACAGTTTTCGATACTTTTTAACATAATAATTTTTAATATAATAAACTATCGCTAAAATATGAAATTTGTTATTTCATATGTCAGGATGCGTTGTTTCGTTAAATAACTACGAAATAACCGAATTATACACTTTAACGTCGGTATTTATATGTTACTTGAGAGATATTCATAATCTTAGCTCTTCTTTTCTTAATCCTGATTTAACTAAACAGTTGTGTTTCAATTGTAATCGGTGCAGAGACCCTCCTCGTCATCCGACTACAGCTCAAAATTGAAGTCCCAAAAGATAAGGGAGAGAAAGGAATGTTAACATATGTGCAAAATAAATAAATAAGCAAATTAAATTAAAATATAATACCTCATTATTTAACAAATTTAACAAAAGAAAATGAAAAAAGAAAAAAAAAACATTATGAGGTATTATCAGTTATTCATTTTATCATTACTTTTATCTTTACCTTCAGATAAATTTATCCACATTGATCTTCATATTAGCATTCTATGCATTCAATATGTACAATGAACTTCGAATCCTTGCATTATACATTGAGTAAAGAGACAGCATTCTTTAAATGCTACTTTTTTTAAAATATGAATTATCTTAAATAAAAAAGGAGAGATTATACAGGCTATTTAATTCGAATTTGGGATACATTTTTTAATACCGAACATCGGTCGAAACAGATTGTACTGGCTTATCAGAAAGTTCTGTGTATTTTTATACTGTATAATAAAACATCTAAAAACGAAACCATAACAATTTTTTGGTATGGATTTCTAGAATAATTTTTTAACTTCATTCTTTTGTTCTGAACAGTTTTATTTTTATATCAATTATATAATTATCTCAAAAAATTTAAAAGAATGAATTTCTGTGTTGAAATTTTTTTAAAAAAATCTCAAATGCTTTCCATTATTAAAAAACGCTCCCCATTGCAAGAAAATGCTTCCTTTTGTTTGAAAATGTGTACATCCCTAAACATCTCTGATTTTTCTTACATTAAAATTCAAATCGGCCTGAGCAAACAATTTTTTTCTTTATATATAAAAACGCATACCGAACAATAAATATTCGGAAAGGGAAAGCGAAATTTTCGCAAAAATGATCTTTTGTAATCACATAAATATTATTGGTTTCATTTAACAAAGGGGATCATACAAAGGGAGTGTGTATTATATAAACTTCCCCAACTTCCCCGCCCTCCCAATTCAAAGTATCGGAGGTTACGATGCCAAATCTGATCTCATATCCCCCTAGTAGTACGTAGCTCAAAAAGTTCCGCCCGAGACTTGGCGAGAATTTGTCCGAAACGTGGACTCCAGTAACCCTTTGCACTTGTTATGGGGGAATCGGAAGTTGATCCACCAATCTGGTTTCTCTCGCTTTTTTCAGTCATTTCGGTTTACTCCGTCGGCTTGCCTTGTTGTCCGGTTTCGTGCAGTGCATCGCCAAGCAAAAGCCACATGTTTTTGACGTTTCTCAATTTTAAAAATTTGCGAATTGTGTTGGACAACTATAATTAGCGATGTGACAATCCTGGATAACGATACCTTTGGCACATGGAACTGTTTAACGTTATTCAAAAATCGTTTTGATAGTCTTATACTTACATATTTTATTTGAAACTGGACTTCGGTTTTGAATTACTTTCTTGAAATAATTTTGCGGCTTGTTCTTCATCACCACCTAAAGATCAGAGTGCATTTTTTTCACTGGACTGTGATAATATATTGATTGAAGATTGGATGACTGTTTATTAATACTACATCAAGCATGTTCAAAATAAATAAACAAATTTAGGTGTGATATTTCTTCAAATGACAATTTATTGGCTGGAACCACTGAGGACATGAACTCTGGCAAGCATGCCCTCTTTTTATGTGTGCACGATTGTTTTAGCTCTTACTTTGGAGTTATGCCTCCAAATTTCTAGCGGGTTTGGTACTTTTGAACTACAGATTCTTAGTATCCAGAATTACCGAGGAGAACTTGCTGATGGTTCATGTTGTGGTGATTACCGCGCAAAAGACGGTTCTTGTCCTTTACAATGTAATACTGCATTCCAACTCTGTTTAAAAGAATATCAGTCCGATGTAAAAACAACTGGAGCTTGTACGTTTGGTAATCAGTCCACTGAAGTTGTTGCTGGTAATTCATTTTCTGTTCAATCTGAGCCTACCAAAGAAGTAATTCTACGACTTCCCTTCTCCTTTCGCTGGACGGTAAGTAACTATATTTATTATACCTGCATGTTTAACTATGTTCAATAGGTTCTTATTAATTAATAGACCAAATTATAGAAGTAACTTAAGATTTTATATAGTATTATTTCTGCATTTTTTGCATTTATTCAATATGTATATTTTATTTATAAGGAGTTCGTTTCTTTTAAAATTAAAATGGAGCATTTTATTTTTGCTTTTTTCAATGAAAAAGTCTGATTTCAGCTGTTATCTTATTCTAATTGTTTTAGAGACCAAATTATTCGAGTATATTTTTGGTTTTGTCGCATTTCAACGCTAAAATGAATGATGGGCTTTAAAACTAAACAAAATTATACTTGGATAAATTCTAATTTATTAACTGATTTTGTTTAGAAGCATCATTTTCATCTTATCCGGCATAATTCTTGCAATCCAAATTGACATTAATTTTTTTTAAATTTCAAATTGATTATAGCACCTGAAGCAGACTTAATTTTTTCGAAGTTTATCACAAACATATTAAAAATAAAAGAACTGGAATTATAAAACTCTGTAGTCTTTGTTCTGATGTTTTCTTTAGTACATGGAATAATTCCCTTTGATGTTTTCGATAAATATTGAGAAAGTGGTTTTAATTTTGATTTTTACATTTACCGAAATTTATGATTTCCAAACACTATAATGTCTTCCGTTTTTCACTTCCAGTTCAAGGTCTTTTAATCTGAGAGTCAAGATTCCAGATGGAGAATCTGAAAACTTTGATATGACCTTTCGTCATATTTTACAGTTTTAGTAAATGAAAAAATAAAAGTAAACAGATTAGCTTGATTAAAAATATTTTATCAGATATTACCAAATTAATTAAATAAAAACTTGTTTCTAGTATCCACTTGAGGCTTTATTTTTCGCTGCATGGGTTTATTTGTAGATGAAACTTTTTTTCGACAAAAAGAAATCGTAAAAGTAAAAGATGTAAGAAGCCGTTTTTTATTTTAACTTACAGAACTTTCATTTTTAATTAAGTCAATAATTATATGTATTAAATATGACACCACTTAGTCTTTTAGTTAAATGTTATACTTCTGACAAGTTTGGCTAATATAAAAAATTAGCAAAAAGAATTAACAGTGAAAAGTTATCAAAAACAGCCTAGATAATTGTTAATTTCAAACCAAATATTAGATTTTTTTTTTGGTAGGTAGAAATTCATAGACTGAATTTTACTTCGGGACCCACTAAATAGCTGTAAGTTTTGAGTGGGAAAAAGGACAAAACTCTGTATCATAAAATTATTTATTCAATAAAAACATTTTCAAAATCATCGTGTATGACATTCATTCATTCTTAACTTCTAGAAGAGCTTCAATACTTATCTTTTATTATCTTTAAGTATTTGTTATCTATGTTTTAAAGACGGTCTATGTTTTACTACGGTCTCTTATTTATGATAACAAAGTCAATACGAAGACAAAATAGATTTATGAATAAAAATAAAAAATAAAAAGTAGATAGTAATCTTTTTAAATAATTCATCAACCCTGTAAAAAGGTGATATCAGTAATAATTTTTTATTTAAAATTTTCCATTGCAAGTATTATTTTCATCTTTTCTTCGTTTCATATTACCTTTTCTATTTATTTATGTATATATATATATACACGATTTGGTTCTTGACTAATTTGTGTGCTTGTGCATGCGTATATATTATTCAAACCATTTCACTTTTTATATGAAAGGTTCATAAATCCTGATTGTTTTCTTAAATTTCACTCAAACTCTTTTCTCTCCCCCCCCCCCCCCCCTCCCGCCTGAAATGAAAAAATATTTCAATTGGACTCCGTTGACTCAACTCAGACCTCTTTCGTCTTTTGTAATAACTCTGCTATTCTATTCGTGATGAGTTCTTTTTTCTGGACTAAAATGAAAGTAACAAAAAAATTAATCTTTACTTTTCATTCTATTTTAATTATCGGCTCTTTTACAATTTTTATTTATAACAATAGTGTTAAGGCAAGCGCAGCATGTATTTAGTTAAAAAAACTTTTTTTTCATTATTCTAATTAGAGTTTTTTGCTGTTGTTGTTTAACGTGATGCTTCCTCTCATGAAGGCACAAAGCTTCAAAATTTTGCAGTACATGATTTTCCAAAACCCTTTCTAAATAAGTGCAGGTTTATAGTGCAAGATCTTGAAGCTATGTTATATCTAACCCGGACCTAGAATTCTAATTGCCTTGCAACGCAACTTAAATGGTTTTGACATGTATTCATTTATACCGATGCAAGACAGTTTACAAATATTAATTAAATGCGAAAACATAATGAAAACATATCGCTTGCTTCTTTCCGTATGAAAAAGAAAGTTATAATAATAGCATAAACATTGCATAAAATAGATGATGAAACCAATTATTTATATAATACAAATAAAATTGTTGAATTGTTGAAATTCAGGTATAATAATATGAAGAGAATTTAATTGAACATTTAGTCGAATTAAAACGTCGATTCTAAAAAGTAAATAATTGAAAATATTAAGAAATGCTAAAAAGAAAATTATTGTAACAAAACTAAATTTTAAAATTTGTGATGAATATTATGAAACAGCATGTAGTCCAGAGAAAAGTATTTTGTAACATTCAAAGAAGAATCTTATGCTTTCTCTGGATTAAATGTTAAAGGTTTGGAATTAAATCGTTATAATGAAACATAAATTATAAAAGAATTATCTTTCCTTACTGTTTGTTATTCTTACTGAAAACGTGAACTTACAAAATAAGTAAATGAAATGAACTGAATTGTCCCAGAAAACTATATAAAAGATTCGTTTTCTCTGATTTAAAATGATTTTAAACCACGAGCAATGTAGAAATTGAATTCTAATTATTTTATACAATGTGATGAGCTTCATTACTACAGCGATCCAAGCAAATTTGAAATAATTTTAGTGTTAAAAAATGTTTTCTGTTTCTCTTTGATTAGTTTCGCTTAAATTGTCAAATCGGATAGAATAATATATTGTTTTGTTCTATGAATTAGTTACGGTGGAACAAAATTGTAGCTTTTAATCCACAATATTGCTGATTAATGAAGCATTTAATAATGTATTACTGTTTGCAAGTTAGCGTATGGATCCTTGTCTCAAAATATTCAATATATAGAAAAATTTAATTATATATTATAATTGCTTTGCTTAAATACGATAAAGGCGATTGTCGAAAATATTTGCGCAGCTGTCAATAAAATCATCAATTCATTCGTAAATGTTTTCATTTTAATTCCAGTAATAAAGCTAACATTCTAATAATAAAAAAGCTCTTCGAGTTATCAAGTGATAGCACACACCCATACAAAAAGATAACGAAAAAAATCTTCCACTATTGGCAGCTTAAAAAAAGGCAGGTGTTATATCTATCTGCGCTTGTTGCTTGCCTTTGTTTATGCTGTGAAGGATAATGTTTATTTTTTCATTATTATGTGTCATAATCATTTAAATTTATTTAAATTAAATACATTTTGAGCTACAAATCTTTAAACTTTAGACTCCAATTGCTGAATAGATGTTTTCTTTCTCATCTGAAATTAAAAGAAAATGTTTCTTTTAAGAATTGACTACAAAATGCTGTAGCGAAAACTTAATTGTGAACCGCGCATTATCTATCTCACGTAGATCTTAAATTAACGATTTTAATCTTCATTTATTGTTAGTTTCATTCATTTTTTTTTTTTCAAAATTTTTTTTGAGATTAATTTTTGAAACAAGTTGGCAGTTAAATTTAATTCCAGTATATTTTATAAAAAAGACAAACATTTATTTTTTAAGTAATCAAATTGTATAATATATTAAAAGATTAAAAGGGGGGAAACTTCTGACGAATTTCAGAATATCTAGTGAATGATAAATCTTCTGCATGCACTTATAAGAGCATTCTAAAGTATTACATTTCAATAATAATGCAATATTTTAATATTTTATTATAATTAATGGATTTACGTGGTCTTTCTTGGGATTAAAATAATTTTATGTCAACATTTCTAATATAAAAAGCATTTTTGTATAAATATGTTTATAATACCTGAAATTTTATCGTCTGAAACGTTATTTTTAAAATTTGAATGGAAATAAAATGTTAAAATCTATTGAGCAGACAAATTTCAAAAATAAACAATGGCTAATTCTTCAATGTCAATAAATCAAATTATTAATTTTCTTGGTTAAATTTTTAATTACCTGCTTTTAAATTTTTCTTTTAACGTTATTTAAGAATTCTGTTAATGTGTTCTGGCAACTACAATTTCTCTTGTATACTTGTTCGGCAACAAAAGAATATAGCTATAAAAGTCTCACGAATTATTTTTGTGATTGAATAGAAGTGTTCTGACACAACGATTCAGCCAAATATCCAACAAAGAATGCCAATACTTCTAATGTAAAAGTATTCTTGCATAAAAATGTTATAATGCTTAAAATATTTTTATCGTCTGAAACGTATTTTTAAAATTTAAATGGTAATATTGATACAGCCAGACGATTTTAAAAATAAACACTAGCTAATTTTTCCATATGAATAAATCAAATTATAAAATTTTCTTGTTTAAATTGTTAATCATCTGCTTTCAAATTTTTCTTTTGATGTTCTTGAAGAAATCTGTTAATGTGCTCTGACAACTACAATTTCCTTTGCATTTTCGTTTGTTAACAACTAAAGAACATTACTATACATGTTGTGTAAAGTTCTTATTTTTATTTTGACTGAATAGAAGTGTTCTGTCATAAAGCCGAATATCCAACAAAGAATTGTCTTTTCAAATAAATAAAAAGCGTTATAAAAAAATCAGAAATTACAATAGAAGTACAGAAAAATTACAGGAGAATAATTCAAATGCTCATCGTTATCTAACATTGCAATATCTATAAATCCCCTTATTAAAATCCTCTGCATTAACTCCTTTCATTAAATTTTGAAATATCAAGAATATTTTCCACAAATTGGTATCAATGAAAAGATGAAATTTTGATTTTAACGATTGTTTAAAATATTTCGTTTAGAATAATTTGCCCTTGTGTTAGTCACTGCAGAAAAGTGGCATCAGTTCTGTTAACTTCCATTTAATTGAATATTTAATCAACTTTTCATTTTTAAAAAGATGGCAATATTCTGTTCCTTATCTTAAATAAGTGTTTCAAATCAGGTTGAATTCACCCTAGTTGTTTAGGAGATGTGGGACATACAATTTGCATATACTCACATAAAATTTTATTTATATTAGATAAGTTTTTTAATTTTTTGTTTCTCATTTTGACTTCAATTTTTATGTTAATAGCCGACGTTCTGCTCGTGCTCTCTGTAAAGTGAAATAAATGTTCAAAAAATTAGTTTTTAAAAGTATTTGAAAACGTTTTATTTTATTTATTTATAATTAGAAATATAATTAAAAAAACTCCCTATTATTCTTGTAATTTGATAGTGCAGCGATCGCAGATAATCCGCAAAATGAACTGGGACACAAATAACTCGAAAACACTCTTGAAAATTTTTTATTTACTGTGGACGGCCCACTCATGCAATTATGGCTGAAAAAAGGTATACTTCTTTTTTCACTAAAAAATCTTTTATTTGTTTTTTTTGGTGTAAAACAGCTTTTTTCTTTTATGGTTGAAGCTTCTCAATAATATTTTGGGAGCTGAAACCGCAGGTATATTTATATTATTACAAAAATGCACTAAATCATCATAGGTATTTCAAGCATATTGCCATGCCAACCATTTTAAAAGCGATTACATGATTGAATTGTTGGAAATGTCTCACTTCTAACATAGAGTTTTTAATTTATAAAATATGTTTTGAGTTAAATCTTCCACATTTTTTATAAGCCAAATTATGCATCTAAAATCGAAACTACTAATTTTAATAAAATATACAGATATCCACTTAAACTGTATCGTTACTTTATTTGTCTTATGATATTGTTCATTGGTACTTTCAATTCTTGTAAAACTCATGCCTTTTGGAGAAATACTCAGAGAATTGTCATTGTTCTTTAATAAGAAAATAATGTGTTTCCCACTGGGACCATCTACTCCTCAATAAAAAACTTCCCCACCAAATTCAATCAAGCATAATATCTTCTTCCATTAAAGCCTTTCTGACAGCCCAGCGGGAGTGAAGGTACTTTGAAGATATAAACCGAAAAAAAAAAAAAGAAAAGAAAAGAAACCTTCCAATTTCTTAACTCTTTTCTTCTGCTCTAAGACGGACCATCGAGGTCTCTCAAGTTTGTTTATGTGGGGTTAAGAAAGTGCTGTCTTGACAGGAAGTGTGGAAGCATCCATCACAGGGGTTTCATCGGAATATCTTTCCATGCACACTTGTTGATTGCACAAGCTCTTGTGAAGAGGGTCTTCCTACCCTGCCTTAGCCGGGAGGGGGTCTGCCAAGAAATGCAACTTGATGGAGTACCTGGGCTTCAATAATGAGAATCCCTGTTGGGACGGTAGCTTGACTTGGTAATTCTTTCACTTCATTTTCTCCTCAATTGACTTACAACGCTCCTAAGTGCGGAGGGTGGAGATGTTTGGAATAACCGAGAAACGGATGAAATGCTGTGATTGGGCTGGATTCCGCCGGTATCATCATTTCTAGTATTTTTTTTTTCTTTGATTTTTACCCTTGAACTTTTGCGTGTTTAAGTAATTTAAAGAAGGTTTAAATTGAGCTTAGAGTGCTACATCTTTTGGGACCAGAACGCAACTTTATATGTCAGGTAGATTTAAACAAAGAGCTATATCATCGTTTCTAATAATTTTTTTAATTTTTACTCTTGAATTTTTGTATGTTTAAGAAATTTAAATAAAGCTCAAATCCAGCTTTGAGTGCTGTATCTTTTGGGACCAAAACACAAATTTATTTGTCAAGTTAGGTAAATGTTAACGAAAGAGCTGTATCATCGTTTTTAGTACTTTTTCCTCCTTGAACTTTTGCATCTTTAAGTAATTTAAAGAAAATTTAAAGTGAGCTTATAATGATCCGCCTATTTGGCCCACAACACAACAGACTCATGAACACAGAAGACTAGTAATTAAAATTTAATACATTTTTAACTGAAAATTTTCGAATTCCGCATTTTCAAACTATTCATTATTATCAAACCATATATATATTGCTCTATAACAGACTAATAAAGAATAGTTAGCACTTTAACATATATTAAACGATTTTCCATTCAATTTTTACATTACATGTTATTAAAAAGAATAAGTAACTTCTCACTGAATGGCAACATATACGTTATGATATGAAAACCAACGAAGCCTTTATTAAGAATTCTGTTTTGGAAAATCGAAATAAAAATATAAACAACAAGTTGGAAATCCGAGCTAGAAAAACATATAAATTAAAGTAAAAACTAATACAGGTATACAGGTCCATGAAAAGCAAGATATTGTTTTTGTTACCTTTTAGTAGGTGAGAAAAGAACAGATGATTCACGTTTCTATGTGTTTCTTGGCATTGCTTAAAGCTTGTTGCTGTTTTATTTAATTATATATACGCTGAATAAATCGATTTAAGAAGTAAATGCATTTTCGCAGATTCGTTGTTTGGAAAAATCGATAATATTTGATATTCTATATATTATAAAAAGAAAAAAAAAATCCTGATATTATAAATTGGTAAAATAAGAGAAATTTTAATTTTGTTAAAAATCGTATTACTTAATTTGATATTTAATAAATATTTATATTTCAGTGATATTTAATAACTAAGCGCTCTGATTATTTTTGTTTGTCACAAAAAAAAAAAATCCCCACGAAAATTTGGAAATGAAAAAAAACCTTTTATTGTTTTTTACAAAAATATTTATTGTTTTGGTTTGCAATGCCTGGGACGTCTTTGTTTACAATGCTTTTCCCAGATGGGCTTTGGATAGTGGATTCGAAATCAAATTCTACGAAACCTCTATGTAAGTCGACTTATTATGCATTAATATAGGGTGAATCAAAAGTTGTAATCCTGTATGTAGCATATCAGTTCAAATGTCATTAACTGCCCAAAATTTTGTACTCGGTACCTATGCAAATTAGCATCAGAATTAAATACGCCAACTATTGCACCTTTCTAATTAACTTTTAAATTTTTGAACATTTTGTGATACTTCCTATTTTAAATCTTATATGCAGGTTTATAAATCCAAATACACCAAAAATACCGTGTGCAAAATTCTGAGTCTGTGAACAATGAATTTTGATCCAAGACAATACCAACTTTCGTATTTGCTCATATTTTTTTCACATTTTGTATCGTTTTAAGACTTCTCATTCAAGGATATCTTTTTTAATGATATTAAGCGTTACTTTGAATGATTGAAAAAAAAAATGAAGAAAAAGTTGAGGATATGTTTTTACAAGCTTACGAATGGGCGAGTATTTGGTACAGAACTACGGACAGATCGATGAATTCATTTCGCATTTTGAAAGGGGAAGGAGGGAAACGAAGTCTGGTATTATTTTGGAAAATCAATGTTTTAATTGGGAAAAATTTAATTATTCAAAAAATTCATTGGTTTTCAGAAATTGGTCATCATTGTAAAAGATATGAAAACATATAAATATTTTATTTTATAAAAAGTAATATATGAGTGAAAACGATATGACCTATCGTTTTAATCATTACTACGATATGAACGATATGACGTATCGTTTTAATCATTACTACGATATGAACGATATGACCTATCGTTTTAATCATTACCGTTGATTAAACCGATAGGCGCTACATTTTTGTTTTGTTTTTTAGTTGATATATCTTACTCCATTTCAAAAGAAGATTAATAAAAGCAATTACTGCTATATGAGTTTTTAATTAAAGTACTTACAGTTATACATTTTTTTAAATATAATTTCAGGTTTCTATGGGTAAATGTTTTTTCTTTCCATGCCGTAAATATTTCGATAAATTTTCTTAAGGAAACATTTAATTAATTAATACTGGTATAAATATATCATTAATTAAAAATCATATTTTTATTTCATTGATTAAAAATAACGTATTTGTATATTTTAATAATTAATAATATAGATTAATGAAATATCTTTGGTGTTTGCGGGAGCAAAACTCTTTTGCGATTTTATTAAAAATTATCTAATTTTTCGTTTCAAATTTAAAAAAAAAATGAATTTCAACAAACTGGATTTATAAAATTGCTTAAAAAATACAATTTTTTGGACCTTCATCTAATCTCGAAATTGGAATTATTTAGGAAATTCTTCCACCGGTATACGCAAAATAAAAGTCAACGATAAAGATAGTTTGAGACGAGTGTGGGAAAAAAGATAAGAAATAGAGCGAATGTCAAGAATTGATGGTTAAGCACTAGAGTAACTCTAAAGAAGACCACCCAACCACTCAGCTACTGAATCACAATTTAGATACTTGCGAAAGTGACATATTTATGTTATGTATCAACTTTGCTCTTCGCGTTGTCGTATCGATGTTGATAACTTTTATACGGTCTGCAGACTATTTCCGGTAACAAAACGTTACAACTGATAATAGGATTTGCTGTCTGCAGTGAATCTCACAATGGCAGCTTTGTTTGTGATTATACCGCATCGCGTAAGTTATCTGTGCACTTAGTGGATTTTACAAATGAAATAAATGTGGACCGTATTAAGTAACGCAGAATCTATACTTCGGTTTTGTTTGCGCTTTTGTTGATCTACCACTTTCAAAGGTTGTATATTATTTTGTAAGTTTTTTTTTAATTCGACAGAAATTTGGAAGGTGATTTTATAAATTTCGCTCCTTGACAAACAACATACTTGAATGGCACTAACATAGACGCCATATATTTAGTTTTATCTGAAATGCTAAAAAAGTGGAAATGACAGTCCACTTTTGTAATGTCGTTTACATTATTTTATTTGAATGGACGTTAAGTTATATAAAAGTAAAATTTAAAAAAATACTGTGATATTTATCTTGATGTAAAAACTTTTGAGATATCCAGTGTTTTAAAAATCTTTTTTCAGCCTGAAATATTTTTCTTTTTTATGCACTGAGTTTTATTTCTTGGTCAAATATTGACCAGAAGTCTTAAGATAGCTCGGAACCGATCCAAAAATCCGCATAATTTCAGAGCTTTGAGATCGGTTTAGTCTTTATAAGTTTTGAATTTCCTCTTCGTCTTCATTATATTTAAATTTTTAAGCTTCAATAATGTTTATTGCAGTTTTTTTTTTCCTCTAACTTTTTGCATAATGTGTATTTTTAGAAATTGAAGAAGTTTTAATCTGAAAAGTGATTTATTTCGTTTATAAGGGGCAGGTGAAATACATAAAATAAACAGAATTATTAGTAACTACAGGAACATATAACTTTAAATATAAAATTTTACATTAAATTGCTCATAGAATCTATCTTTTGGAATTTCTTCATCTAAGGTTATATAACGAAAAACAACAACCAGTCGTGTTACCACAGATAAAACAAAAAGTTCATTATTTAAAAAAAATGATGCATTTTCAGCAGCCATTGCTGATGGGCATAGTGATATTTAACTTCTACAAGACAGCTGGAAATTTGATGGTGCGCATGCGTAGCAAGCACCTGACACGTCTGACCTTAGACCTCGATTGAGTGACTGCTACAGACTTTGGTGATGGTAGCCACTCCACTCGACTGGTATGCAATAGCAACAGTAGGGAGGGAATTCATGGCTACTAGTTCAATTACCTCCAGCCCTTACCACTTGCGAGGTTGTTTTCTTAAGATCGCCAAAGTTATTAAGGCATGGCGCCAAACTAACATCATTCACTCACTTGCCATTCTCGGCTAAGTTATGGATTTGAGCTTTGAAATATTTAATTTGTATCTTGTGCTAGAAATATATGAATGGTAAAATGAAAAGTAGTTGTAACTCAATATATTTTCGCTGTTCTCTTTCTGTTCTAAACTAAATTCAATATCATGAATTTTTTAACAAATAAAAACTTTAAAAAAAATCAGTTGCATTTTATGTAGGAGATTTAGTTTCACCAGTCCTTTGTTATTTTTTACCCAAATAATTATTATCTTAAGTAAATATTAAAAAGACAGTGATTGAATCCAAAATTTGCTAACTTTTATTTGAACGTTATCAAATGAAAAGTCAATCTTATATGTTAGTCGAAATTATACCGATAGCAACGAGTTTAAGATCAATAAATTCGATAAAATAATCGTAATCACAGCCTTTTTGTTTTGGGTTTTATTCGCATTTCGCAATTGTTATAATGTTTTCTTCTTTTTCAATCTGAGAACTTAACGTCGAGCGTAGGATTAAATCGTTTGCTTTATTTTATTACAATGAAATTTAATATATCTCAACTATAAAAAATTGTTTTTTTTATCATGTATTTCAAATAGTTTTATGGCATACATAATAATGCTGTGAATACCTTTCAATTCTGATTTTTCAAAATCTTATCTTAATTGAATTAAACATTAAAGAGGAAATATTTGAATTCGAAATTTGGTAGTTTTTGGTATTTGAATGTAGTTATAACCGTAATGTTATGTAATGAGTAAGTCAATGATCAGCGTTCTTTGAAAACTTTTGTGAGTTTCACTTTTTAAAGTCAATAAAGTTTGTGAAATAACTGTTACCTTAACATTATTTTGTTTTGAATGTATTTATATTTCACAACTGTTTTAATGCTCTTTTCAAGATAATTTATTCTCAATTTGATAACATTTAAACCGGAGAATCAAATCGTTTGCTTTATTTATTACAATAAAGTTCGATATATATTTGAAGATAAAAATTTGTATTGTCTTTCGCGTATTTCAAATAAATTTATACGATGTATAATAAGAGCCTTTAATATCGACTTTTCAAAATCGAATCGTAATCAAAATTTCAAAATTTAATTCGAAATTTGCCAATTTCATTGTGACGAAATGCTGAAGCACTCTCAACACTTTTCCTACAGTAAAATGCAGGCGAATGCAGAGGAAAAGAAACACCACTCAATTTCAATAATGACTGCCTAAGTACACAATGATGACATGATTTTTGCTTAGTGAAAGACTTCAACTTTTTTCTGCTACTTTTGTTAACTTTTCAGCTCCTCTAAACTAGCTTTTCAGAAGGTTTTGTTTTAAATGGTATTTTCAATCACAGCAGGTTTTTATTTTTCTTTGTGGATAATTTCATTTAAAAAAGGAATGAAGCTCTCAAAAAATATTAATAATATAAAGAAAAAAACCCTTTATAGATCGTTAGCTTGTAACTATGTAATGAATAGAGACTTTGACCGTAAAATAAGTTCAGAATTTTTCAATTCAATGTATCATACTGGGACATTGCGTCTTTTTTTCTTTTTTTTTTTTTTTCGATATTAATTACTATATTTAATAGGCATTGGAATCTTTCTAAGGTGGGCGACAAAAAGTAGTAGCGTTGGTCTAATTAATAAATATTCAGACTTGAGACTATCAACTGTTCCAAGATCTCGGGAGTTTTTATAAGTGACTTTAAATTTGGGGGGGGGGTAAAAATAATTCCTCAAAAAAACGAAATTAGTGATACCTGCTAGTAAACTGAAGAGTTTTTTCAATACATGATCTTATTTTAATTTTATATTATTATTTGTATTCAACTTAAGTCACTGTAGACACAAACTTGATACTAGATTTTGACGACTGGCAGGGAAAAAAGGCCAAAATCTTCAAAAATATTCTTTCTAAAAGTTATATCACAATAGTATATTAATATCTTATGGATTTCGATTTTTTCAAGTCACAAAGTAATCGAAAAAATTAAAAGCGAGTTGTGCCTTATAGTATTTTGTTAGATTCTCGTGACAAGTTTGTTTAAGATGCCGTACATCAGTGTGTACTATTATATTTGTACGCTGATTCCTTATTAAATTGCAGCTATGATTGTATGAGTTTGATAATGATTAAAAGTGATGAAGTGAAGAATTTGATTTTTGTTTACTTTTTAATACTATTTAATTTACATCAATAAAACTACATTTTTTAAATTAATAGTTTTATCATTGATGCTTAATACTGAAAATAAGTTAAATTTAATTTTCTGAAATATTGCTTTGCTGTGATTCATAGTGCCATAAATTAAGTTATTAAGTATTTTTCAAAAGTGGCATTTGCTTGTTAGAATTTTATATTTTTTTATCGCGAGTTTTATGTGATATTATTTATAGCTTGGAATGAAAATGGATATCGTCAGAGAGTGGATACTTCAGATGCCTTTCTATTTGTTCAATTTCAATGCACACAAAAAAAACCTCATAACATTTACAAAAAAGTCTTATTTTCAATTATATACCTTAAATTTTTAAATTTTAATCAGTAATGTGCGATTTATTTTACATTGCACGAATTGTTTTGTGTATATACAGACAACAGCTGTATATACACAGCTAATGTATACCCAACAGCTAATTTCTGAAACATTCGAGATGAATATTTCCAGCTGGAAAAATGCTTAAAAAGAAGCAAGGAATAATATTTTGTTATATGAACCAATACATGCGATAGTGAAAACATCATAAAATCTAAATTTTTATACAATAGTTTTATTAATCATATTTAGTAAAAAAATCTTAATAACCTGACACATTCATTAAAAAAGGCTGCGTTGTTTCATGACTGATTATAACTGACAGAGTAGTAGTTGTATAAAATAAATGGTGGTGTGGTGGGGGGGGAGTTGTTTCAGGGTAAGGTAATCAGTTCTTGAAAAAGTAAGAAATGTGGATTAAATTTAAATTACCATTCTTTTCTTTTTCTTTCTTTACTTTAAAAACTGATATTCAGTTTGTAAAAATTAAAATATAAAAGAAAAACTCAGCTTGTAAACAACATGGCGAAAAGAAATGAATTATTTTATACAAATTGTTACAAAGTGAATCATTATTTAAGGTGTTTTTGTAATTAACATTTTTATAAATTTGAGATGAATGTCACTTAGTTGCAATTTTTACTCGAAATGAATTTTATCTCATGAAACGCAAACAAGCAGACATGAAATAAATTATGCTGCACTTTATGAAACATCATTGGTGTAACAGATATACATGTTGTAATAATATAGTTTATCGAATGTACTCTGGAATTCCCTTTCGTAGACGACAAATGAAAACTCAAATGGATTTAAATCTGGCTATCGTGGGGTTTACTCACAGGTATATCTGTATCCAATGATGCTATTTCCATATTTATTACCAGGAAAATAAGTGGCTGAAAAAATTTGTGAGTTCGAGCATTTTTAACAAATACCATTACAAACCAGTGTCCTCAAAATAACCAAATTATGGCCCAGATTAAATAATCTTGCATGTAGCAGATCTTCAAACATCATGTAATACTAATGGACCAATTAATTTGCTTTCCCATATTTTGTGTTAAGCAGCCAAACATCAAGGTATTTTGTGCTTGATCGAATATTACGAAAATTTTCATGCACAACTTCTTATTTCAAAACATGAAGTAAAAAAACTCACATACACAAAAAAACCTCAGTAAAATAACAAGTTTGTATTGTTTTTAGTATATCTGCAATTTTCTTGGATATAATTTTCATTATTTTGAATGGAGTATAATTAATTTAAATTCAGTTTATTTCTGGAGTAGGACATACATTTATGATACAATTGGATTTTGTTCAAATTTGAAATCTTTCTAGTGATAATCGTATGCATGTTTTGTCTTCATTTTTAGTGTCATACACTAATTCCTTAATGATTGCAATCTTGATTTATATTTCATTTAATCTGTTACTTAATGATTGCAATCTTCATTTTTAGTGACATGAATTCTTAATAATTGCAATATTTAAATATTAACTTGCTTTTCAACGAAATATTTGGATAAGATATTGCTAATTAAATTATACTGGGTTGCTAAAAAATTTATTTATTTTGTGTTGTAATTCTTCTTGTAGCTATCTCATTAAATGCAAAATGGAGTTCAAAATTTAACATTTATTTTCAATTATTTTGTGTTATAAAATACCAGCAAATTATTTCAATTCTCATAAAATCAATTGCTACTTATTAGCGAATATTCTAACATATTTTTACCTTTAATGCTTAATAGTAAATATGCTTATAATTTCTAATTTGTCCCTAATGGTTACTGTTAAGTATATTTATCGTTCTTAATTTTCATAATTGAGTTACATAGTTAGCAAAATTTGGATGTTTCCGTAAGTAAATTTGTCATGTGATCGAGGAAAAAAAATTGACCTAATTACAAATGTATAAACAAATTACATTTGCGCACAATCCCTGAAGACCATGCTTCAGACCACGAAATGTAACAAGTAAAATTGTGCTAAAGAGTCATGCTGAAAATTTGTAATTTGATCAGTTTTAATCATAGATAGAAGGGGATTATTTTGCTTATAATATTTATATTTGAAAAATATTTTATCAAATGTAACTGATAAGACAGGGAGTATAAATATTTATATTTCGTAATTTTTTCAACAGTACATTCATCGACTTAAACAACAGTAAATAAATTTTTCATTTCATTAAAAAAAATTTGTCAGTGAGAAATCTGCTAAATAGTTTTAAAATTATCTATTAGTCCACAATTAAAATGGATACTCTATGTAATAAATAAAAGAAATAAACTAGCAAACTCAAAGATTTTTTTATATATCGTATAAAGCGAGATTCAAAAACTAAGATTTATATAAGTAGTAAAAGCATTAAAACTGTATAATTTTTTGAAACAGAAAAGAAAAAAATTATTATTTTTTAGAATCTAAAAAAAATTGTGGAACTGTCACTTCTGTCAAATTTAAGTAGATAATTTTTTATTTATTTGCGATATCAGGTTTTTTAGTGTAAAAATATAAAAAATGTAAAAAGCAATAAGGGGAGGGAAAAAAAGCTGAAGGGGAAAAAAAGAAAGAAAAGAAAAGAAAATGTTTACAGAAGCAGAAGCTCAAGGTTTGATGCGATAGATAAAAAATTAAAATAATTTAATGACAGGTTGCAGTAAACTAAGATTATCTTAGAAGAAAATTATCACATAGAAACTTTCAAATTTTTCCAGAGCACATTTAAATTCTGAAAGTTTGTTTTATAAGGAAAAAGAAGCCTTCTTTGTCTTTAACTCAACTTGAAAAAGTCATGCTGAATTTCTCACGATAGTACATTAGTGTTAATTATAGCTTGAATACTACTTTGTTGTCAGCTGGCCTTGATAGTGAAAAAGTTTTGATAAGAAAAGCGTCGTTGCATAACAAGATTTTTTTTAAAATCCTTATTTTGTTCGAGAAGCATTACACTATAAATTAAAAAAACATCAGCTCATTTCTTTAAAGATAATTTTGATGCCAAAAATATTTGTTATTCCAATGAATAAATCAACCACTTTTGATATATTTTCTTGCCTTGTTTTCCAATTGAATAATTCAACTGTTTGTCCTTCAATATTAATTTCAAAATGTCTCTTCAATCGGTTCAAAAATTTAACTAATGCATTTAAGGGACAAGATATAATTGGGTTTTTATCGTCATGATATTAGATATCTTACAATAAAACATGATTCATTTTTTAGAATAACTCCCCATTTTCAAACTAAAATCATTTGAACTGTATTCTACTAATGAGCTCTATACTTAAGGTATCATGTCACTCTGCAAATTTTCGCAGTACATCAGATTTAGAAACTTTTGATCCGTGATCATATTTGTTGAGAGTCAGATCTAGATCGGCGATGAATCTTTGATGGAATACAACTCGAATCGCCATCTTCATACCACCAAACATTTTTCTCCTTCTCGAGTTCGTATTTTTTGCACGCATGTTTTGGTGAAATGTATTAAGAGTAATACTTCGCGCTGATTCTAACTAGGAATCCATTACATTATTTGCAGAAGGAAAAAGAAAAAGCACTTCACTGAGTGCGAAATTGTGTAATTAAATGAAGATGACTGAGGGGGGGGGGAGGTACTCGCTTTCTTAGAGGCTTCTCTTATGTTGGTGCTATTTGGCTACTGGATCTATCGTCGATGGTGAGTTGCACCTCAGTCTGAAGCGTCGTCATATGGGTTGCTTGTAATGATATGCAACGGACATTATATGTCAGCCAGAAGATTCGGTTAACCTGGACACCATGACAGGGTAGGGATATCTCTCTTTGGTTATAATGTGACCGAAGATAAACGGTCTTGATGTTTTTAATATAATATTCTTTCGCAAATCCGTTTTAACGATTGAAAACTTCATATTAATGAATTCATTAATTTTGCATATATCAGGGGGGAAACGATTACTACACCATATAAATGCATTTATAAAATTTTATACCGGTAAAATAATATAAAATTTATTACAAATTAAAATAAACATGTTTTTGTTTTATGAAAGTATGTGTTATTAGGATAATTAAGGGCATAAAAAATAATTGGTTTTCCATTTATCATAATTGCATTTAACTGAGAATTCTATCAAATAACCTTAAAAGGTAAGATGTAATTTTCTCCTATTTTAAGAAAAAATTTCAAGTTTGAAAACTTTATCTAATAATCTTGAGGATCTAGGAAAGGAAAGGTAAGAATTATTAACTTAAATATGTTATGCTGAAAATATATGAGTGCGATCATGTATCTTGCAGATTTTTGTTGAAATAAAAATAAATGTGTCTTTTGAAATTCTTTTTTGTGGTCTTAAAATCATGAACATCAAAATTGATACGCACGTTTTACTTCCAAGTTTATTGTGCATACTTTTGTATTCTATCATTAACAAGAATTTGAGAGGTATTTTTTTATTTAGAAAAAATCATACACATAAAATTCCCCATTCAAAGTGCAAAAAAAGTCGTATATGACCTTTTTACACCTTAAGTGACGAATGTCCTATTTTTGTTGATGATTAAAATTTATATAAAATAATAATAATAACTATTTCTGAATGTTTCGTTTTTTAATGTTATAAACAACAATTTTGGTGCAAAAGCGTTTCTTTTTTTAAAAAAAATATGCTTGTAAAAGTGTTTCCATTGTTTGAAAATAATTGATACAATCTTATATACCAATAGATAAAGAAACTATTATTCAAAACAAAAAATTTATCAAAATATGTTATAAACGTCATGTTATAAAATTGGACAAAACTTATCTTCTTTCATAAAAAAAAACCTCATAAAAAGCTTGCTTCTTTATAACTTACATTAAAATGGTAAATAATTTGTAGAGTAGATTAAAAGGATCTCTATGAAATCCATGATTTTTCATTCATTATCTATTTTTTAATGTTTTTAAGCATTATATTATATTTATTAGTTGATATTATTATTTAATTTTTTATGATGGAGAAGTTTCTGTTTGAAAAAACTTCTTAGTTCACAAAATTTTTTAGCATTGTTTTTTAATTACCCAAAAATATTTTTAAAACGTAAAAGAATTCAATAAACACAAACACAACTGATCTTGAATTTTCAGCATTTCTAAGAAGATTTTATATTCGTGATTCTCAAGGTTTCAGTTTTGCAATCATTTTTCTTCCAAAGCAAGAATATTCTTTCCACCCTACCCCCTTCTTGTATCACACTTGCAACAAGTCTTGCATCATACTGATGCCTGTTAGCCTTTCTACTTGATTTTCGGATACTCGTTCTCAAATTTGTTATTTATTTATAAAAATAACGATATAACTAAAGTCCAACTTTCCCTCACATTGTACTTGCAATTTGTTTTGAATCAAGGATAATATTCGGAACGCGATTTTGTTGGAATTTTGGGTACTTGAATTTCCTAAAATTTTACAATCGCGTATGAAAACACACATATTGACCTTCTTATATTAAATGAAAGAAAAAAATGAATGTCCCTTTTCAATTAGGTATGAAACCTCCAGATCTTTCTTGCATTCTGTGTTTTCTGGTATGTTTAAAGTATTAATCATTTTATCTTCTCTACATAGAATCTTAGTTCTCTTTAAATGTTTTTCTTTATAATACTATTTCATCGTAACTTTTTTTATAGACTGAATCACTTTTATAAATTTCGTATATTATGTTAGTACGTAGCAGATACATTTCTACATGTAAACATAGAAAAAGTAATTATAAATATTTTCATTGATGGTACTGATAAAATATGTATTATATATATATATATATGCATCATGCTACCTCCAAAATAACTTATTCTTACTATTAATACTGAACTCTGATGTTACGTCACTAGCACGTTACATCCTTTAACTGTGCAGTTATTTAATATTTAATTAATTATTTTGTAATGCTATGGTGCGACGTTACATCATTTTTCTTTCAGTAAAATATGTCGTATATTAAAATCTAAATTGGTGACATCCTACTGCTGCGCCAATATCGTTTTATGCTATTCATTATTACTAATCAATATAATCAATAGTATTATAATAGTGAAAGGTAATAATGTATAGTATGAATTAATCCCATTATTTCATAACTATTATTTAGTTACCTTTCGTACAAGAGGCTTAATATTGGAAAATATGATGATGATGGAAGTAGAGCATTATACCATTTTCCTCTATTACATCTTGCGTAGACAGGACTTAGCTGCCATGTATCTAGTAATGTTTAATATTTTGCATCTGGTTAGGGCCAAGAATAAATATGAAATATTTTAATCTAAATAAACTTATGATAAAAACATTTTACTTTAAATGGAGAGCCTCAGGATATGCATTGCAATTATTTCTTTTTTTTTTTTTTTTTCCTTTATTGTAGAACTGGTCAATTTACTTCCATGCATCTATTTATATATTTTCGTAACTTTACTTTTATTAGTTTATATTTTATGCAGTTTTATTTTCATATGAAGAAATATTTGGAGAAAAATATGAACATATATATGAAACCTGGGTGGAAAACTCCTATGGTGAATCTAAAGATTCAAAAATATACGTTGCATTGGTGTAGATGCATGGGTAAAAATAAAAACCCAAATGCTGTGGATGGAATAAGCATGCACATATATCTTTCGTCTTATTATAAAATTTTCGCATTAATTCATAAATTTGACTCAAAGAAGCTTCAAGCAATATTGGCTGAAAGTAAACTGATATAGGGACTAAATTGAAGTTTCCTTTTTATTCATTACTTTTCCTCATATTAACATAATTCCTCACTTCATATTAATTTGCATGTCAACATTGAAAAACGTTTTCTTTTTTCTTTTTTGTACTTCAAATTCGAATTTTCCACTTTCATATACATGAAATTAAATATTTTAGAGTGGTTTTGAAACATCCTGTTTTTTATTAGCCTACGGACATTTTATATCTTTTTACAAAAGTAAATTTTAGTGTTTATCTTAATTTCGGATCAAATTCAAATAAAAAAATCTTTGTGACTTTGTAAGAAAAATAAATATTTTATATATATATATATATATATATATATTTATAATTTTACATTGTTTTCAAAACGGAAAGTGCAAATTCTGTCAAAAGTGGTCATTTGAAACGTATTTAAATTCCATTATTTATTAATTACTTTTAACGACATCCAAAACGTGTGCTAATTTATCTAGGTTTTCCGTCCTGTAACAGAAAATAAGGTATCTTTTGCACATAAAGACAGCACTTTTCACTTTTTTTTTTCTTTTTCAATAATTGTTAGTTCTTGCTTAAAACTTCTTTTTGGTTTCAACGCTGTTTCTATAAATATTAAAGAAGTGCTAAATATGTTTTTCTTTCAAAAATTCTAGCACCACGTTTCTGGATTTCTTGTAATCCTGCGCATGCTTGATTTTTCTAGATATAATTATCAATTTACAGTCAGTGACAACTGATGTTGACATTATGGGAATAATGTCAACAACAGCAATACAGTGTATTTATATGCCCACTTAAATAGTCATGAATATAATTTTAATGTTAATTGTTATACTTAAACAGAAGTTAGTTTTAAGTTCTTTGTAAAGCTGTATATGTAAAACGAAAGCTATTAAATTTCATGAAGATTTTTCTTTTGTAGTAAAACACTTAGAATTGCTTATGATGTCATGTATGGGTGATGTGACCTCTCGTAACTATCTCTGAACGTCAATTTGAATTATTACTGATTTTAAGAAGTAGTCTGTTTTCTATAAAACTCAAGAGAAACTAAAATAAAATATATGAAGAAACTTTAAATGGATATTGAAATTATATTTTAGAATGACATTCTTGGAAGTGCGACTCTAGCAAAATGTTAGTTACTCTCACTCTATTAAAAAAAATGTTACCTTCAAATTTCTGCGGAAGAAAATATAAACTTTCCCATAGCGGGTAGTACGAAATAAACTCAATTACCCCACTATTTCACATTAATTTGATTATAAGCATGTAATAGCTCTAGAAACTTGCATTAATACAGAAATGGGAAAAATTTTAATGCTGAAAAAAGAAATTAGCCCTCCAAGAATGCATATATGTAGAAAAATGAAATATTAATTAATGAAGGATAAAAAGAATTTATTCTGAATTTAGTTGTTTTGTTTAACTTACTTAAAAATTTGAAAGTTTTCTTAGTTACTTTTGCTTATTAGTATTGAAAAACGTGATTTCTAAACCTCTCTTAAAATCTACATCTAAAATTTAAAATGCTACTCATTGAAAAGTTACCTCTTGCTTTCCCTTTTCTGGTAGGTAAAGATTTGTTGAAACCGCCAGTATACATTTTTTGCGTGATGCCTATTTAAACACAAGAAAAAGAAAAGAAAAAAAAGTCAGAAATGTAACATTAATAACAGAAATCGAGTAAAAAAGAAGAAATTTAGTTAAATGGCAACTGTTTAAAAAGTTTTGATAGGAAAAACATTTCAAATCAAAGGGCGATCTTTATCGTTTTGTTTATTAATATCCTATCTAAGTATTGGCAATGTTTTAGCATATGCATGCAAGAAAGCTTTAAAACTGGCTTTTAGTAAATATTACATAATTAACAGTAAGATCATTATTTTACTTTGGTAATTATTTAATTATTTTTTACTAGTATAAAATATGTTTAGGGAATGTCTAGGGGGAAGTTTCTCGATTTCATGTGAGATCGAGACCCATGATTTCAAATGCTGCCTGTTCAGAATCCCCTTAAATTTATAGGCATTTTGAATAATTCTAAAATTAACAATTAATAATATATATCAAACTTTAAATTAATAAAAATATGGAATCAAAGTCAAGAGAATTACCCTTTTTGTATTGGATAATGGCAAAATTGTTTTACTGTTTCATCAACTGGAGTTATTAGCTGTTCTGAGTTACAACGGGTGAAAATTCGAATTTATCCCATTATTGACAAGATTGTACCGTTGTATTATTAAATTTGAGCTATAAAATTCATTAATTGTCTTGGAAACAGTAGTAAAAGTATGATTATATTTTTGAAGTACCCTCTGTTTTTAAGAACGTTTTGACTTTCAAAAAACTAGCAATATGTTTCGAGTTACTCCTTTTTAATGCTGTTTATTAGTTGTATTTTATTGACCATTGTGTTAATAATTTCCTTTCACACTGATTCTTATTTTGAACTAATGTGCATATTTATTTAATGTTATCCTTATGTAAATGCCTGATGGTTAGCTTCCACCTCATTGGTGATTTCCTCACGAGTTTTCCATTATTGATGCTTACTAACCTCAGTTAACTAACTATACATCTTATCACCTAACAAACTTATTTAAATCTAACATCCCCTCAAACTAATCATATCACTTCTAACTATATCTGTACACTACTTCAGATTACTGAGCCTAGACCTTTTCATCTAGTTTGCCAGGTAATGTAACTTTCTGATGAGGAATAAATAAAATTAATAATTATTTATGTAATAGTTAATTGAAAGGGTGCATTTTCAGGATACATTGAATGTTAAAAAAAGTTTTGACTACTATATTTACATTTGCTATTATTTTTCATGCTGCTTATTAATTGTACTTTGTCGGCTATTTTATTTATTATTTCTAACTTTACTGAAGTTATTTTGATTATTTTTGTATATTAGTTTTATTTTGAGCTTTTATATAAATTTATTTTGGCCTCCACCCCATTCTCCTCTATATTTCTGTAATTGGTGCATACTTCTACATTAAGCAGACAATTTATCCCCTCGAATTAAGCAAATCCGTTTCACTTAAATAACGGATTGGTTGATATGTATTTTCTTACACGAGAGCCATCTTTGGCTAAACTGTGCCATCCATATGATATAGAAGAGGTCAAATGTTCCTTAAAAACTGAGAATAGGAATGATTAAATTAAAACTAAATAAAATAGTTAATATACGGAAACAGTCGCAAAAGATTATGTATTTAACATTAAAATTTTTTTAAAGGATTTAAACAATTGAAGAATTAAATGCATGGAAAAAATTTCATAGCGTGTAAGAATTTAAAAAGGTTTAGATGGTATTTCTTTCCCAATCTATCAATGAGTTTGAATAATGGGATAATATCACTTATATCTAGTATGTTTGGTTTTTTTAAAAAAAAGGTAATACACTACAATATCTGCAAGTAGTGCATCATCCAAAATGATCGAATCTCAAACTTATCCTCCACAACCACTGCAAAATTCTCCCAGAGTGGGTAGACTCGCCAAATCTGCGAAACCCTCTCTAAGGAACAGCCTTGTCCACCTTCTTTTCTTTTTTTCTTTCTTCCCTGCTCTCTCATCTCAGATCTCCACCGAAAACCGGTCACGGATCTTTAATTACATTTGCCCACCTTGTGGCGTCTCGTACCTTCTTTCTTCATCTTCCCCGAAGGACTGGATTCTCTCTCCCACGATCCTTTTTTCGCTTTTTCCAGTGCAATTAATTTCTAATGCACCTGTTCGGGGCTCCTGCTACTGTTGTACTCGGCCCATCTCCCCGTCGAGAAAGGAATTTGGCCTGCCGTGTTATTATTGATTTGCCGTTAATTTAGGTTTTCATTGGAACAATAGCTGCAAGGGGGGTCGTGACATTCGGCTTCAGAAGCATCAGAAATAACCCGAGGCAAAAGCATTTTGGAATAGATGACGATGAAGGAAAAATGTCTGCGAATGAATGCCAGTGGCTTCTTCATCGGTTTGTCTTATTATTGGTAAGACGCAGGGTTACTAAGTGGACTGTGAAATTACTGTTCTTATTGTGGGGATGCGTATATATATATATTATATATGTCTATAGCATTATTGGATTCGACTACTGGATTACTTGACGTTATAGAAAACCGCAACGATCAAAGTTTTAAAATTGGGGTGATTTTTGATAAACACTACCATGGAATATGCTTCATAGACTGTAAAACATCTTTAAAATGCTGTAAAAATCTAGACAGGGTTTTTAACTATACATTCACGTAGTCTCAGTGTTATTTCCATTATAAAATAGGCTTTATAAGTAGACAGACTTGTTGAAAATGCTGAGGAAAAAGCACAGCTTTGATGTCAGCAATTCATTCATGCGGCAGCTATAAATGGTTCATGGTGGAACCATTTAAATGACAAAATGATATCTTAGGGAAATAAATGGATTGATTTGTGATTTTTTTAATGTTTTATTTATATAAATCGCCCTGAAAATTAATTATAATATTGTTTTGTTTTTAAATTGTATAAAAAGTGCTCAGCATTAAATAAATATTTTGCAATCGTATTTATATATCGTAACATTCATAATCATATTTTTGAATCATGTTCTTACATGCATTGCTCATTGCATTTTTCATTTGTTAAATTTTCATTCAAATTTTTTATTCCGTTTTGGTGAGCATTTTCTCCCTCCCAACTCCTCAAGTAAATATATGAAAATACACTAATCAAAATAATAATTGTTAGATCAACAATTTATCTGCCACCACATTATTATTTTTTTTTTCTGTATTTAGTTTTTAATCTAGCAACATGCATTCTTTTATACTTTATGAGTAATACAGAAAATAAGTCAAGTTAAAATAGTTCAATCAGCAACTGATACAACTGATATAAAAACATAAAAGAGTACCGCATAGCAAGTATTCCTTAACAGTTTTGTTAAAATGTATTTCATTTATTAAAAAACTAAATAATTTGTATTAGTAAATAAATGATATTGCTATCTTTATTGCCCCAAATACATTAATACAAAATGGTTACATTGATTATTAAATTACTTTGCTAAACATCAATATAAAAAATTTAATTCAATTATTTATCTTAGTTATTACATTTATTGCTTTGGTCAAAAACCTTATCCTCTCACATAATAGGAATGAAACGAATAATTCATTAGTGTTCTAAAATTTTATTTCAATTTTCTTGGTATTTTCTGTGTTATCAGACCAAGTTTACATTTGCAAATTCGTTTAAATAATACTTCTGGTTCGGCTTCAAAACAGGATTCAAGTTTAATGAAACAAGGGATTTCTATTATTTTCAGATATGCATTTAAACCTTTAAACAATGAAGAGTCTTCCAAATATTTTTCATATCTTATTGCGTCCTCTTCTGAAAATAATGCTTTTTTCATCAAGGCTCAAAATTACCATAGTATTCCTGTTTAATTACCTACAAAATACCTACCTAATATTCCTACAAAATTACCATGGTATTCCGAAATTACCAATTGAATAATATTCCTGTTGTAGATTCAAAACAAGGCACGTGTCTCACTGTCCAATATTCTACAATTTTGTTTCGATTTTCTTAGTGTTATCTGACCACAGTTTTAATTTGCAAGATCGTTTAAATAATACTTCCTATAAAGCTTCAAAACAGAACACATATCTAATGAACCAAGCTATTTCTAATATATCCAGTAAGAGATGTGCAATTAAGACTTAAGACAATTAAGAGTCATAAAAATATTTGTCATATCTTATAGCTTTCATTCCTGAAAATAATGCTTTCATCAAGGGTTAGAATCACCATATCCGATGTTATAATATTCCTGTTATAGCTTCAAAATGAGACACGAGTCTTGCTATCCAATATTTCCAATTTTAATATAAACATTAAAAACAATTACGAAGATTCATCAGAATATTGGGTGTACTCCGTAGCTCCTACTTCTGGAAAAGAATGGAACTATATATATCACAGAAGCTCCAAAATTTATTTGAAAAAAAGGTAACTTTTCATAAAACTTCATTGAATACATTAATTCCCAAAGGTATTAACTGAGGATTTAGTCAAAGGAGCTAGTGGGAAAAATACCGTGTGTCATAGTTTTTTTTTTAATATCTTTTTTTCCCCCATTGACAAATGGGACAACTTTTTCAGTGTCATTGATCACCCCCTTTCAGTTTGTGGGGAAGCTAACAATGCAAAAACTCTGAGATCAGGTTGTTGAGGTACGTTTTGATTAATGGTAAGTCTTGCCTCCACTTTAGGAAGTAGTTCGTGGTCGCAGATCAACCACTGCAGTTGAGGGAAAAAACTGCGACAGGTTTTTAAATTCGTTGAGTTCCCTTTCCCCACGTAGGTACTGTGGAATGGAAATGGCTTGAAATACAATACGGTTAGTTTTTCCAGTGGGCACACCTGTTATACAAATGGAGTTGAATATTCTTTTTTTGTTTGTTTGTAAAAGTATTATTGTGCATCTGTTGGCTCTGAAGGGTTAGCAAACTTTTAATTTATTTTCATACAATTGCACAAAACTAACCGCGAACTAATTTGTTAAAAAAAATGTCATTTACTATCAAACATCGTGAACTAATTTGTAACAAACATTTTAAAAAAATTGCCATTAACTATAAACTTTGTTTCAACGTATCTGTTGAATCTGAAAGTTTAGCAATGCTAACCTAAACTAGGTGCAAATAAATTTAAGAGAATAATTTTGTTTAAAAAAAATTAATATTTACTATTAAATATCGTTTTAAATTTCTTTCATAATTTTTTACTATTTTTATAATAATTGTATTATAATAATTTATACATCTGTTGAAAACGTGAAAAAGGTAAATTTTTATCTGTCTTCAATACATTCTTCAAAAAAATGTCATTAATTGGATGATTATTAGAATGAAATAAATTGTTTTGTCACTTCGCTATGTTTTAAATATTCTTGAAATAAATTTCTTAATAATGACTTCTTTAATAATAAAGTTCTTATTGAAGAAGCTTTTTAACACGGCATTAATGCAGCATTTGGTTTTGAAAAGTTTCAAGGAAATTTCGAATTTATTTATAAGTAGTAGTTATAATTGAATAAGCATTTTAAGACTTACAGAAATTATTATTATTTCTTGAATTTCAAATATTTTTCCATCGACATTTAATTTATAAGAGGTTAATCGTATTTTATCATTTTCAGAAGTTTCCACTAATGCTCGAATAAAATGAGAAATATTGTTAAAATCAGGCATATATCTTTTTTCTAAAATAATTTTGTTCTCATTCAGTACTTATATAAATTACTTAATTAGAAAATGAAAAAAGTCTTCAATTAATCAATTAATTGACCATTTGATTGGTTTTAAATTAATTTCATCAAAGAATACCAAGAAAATTGCGTAATTTAGAGATCAAACTGTAGGTATTAATGTAAAGATACGGAACAGGAATATATAAAGCGAGATAGCATACAGAATGAATTATTGAAAAAAATAGCTTTCTGCAACAAGCATTATTGATGGTTATAAAAAGTAAGAGATTATCTTATAAAATTATCCGAAATTAATGTGGTTTGTTTGTATTTAACCGGAATAATTTTAAAATATAATTTCCATTGAAAATCAAGAACTTTATATTAATGTATATTTCAGAACCAGAATCAGATTAATACAAGCAAACGTAAATATATTGAATGTATAGCATTAAAGAAAGCTAAAGTTTATAATAGGGAATGAACAAAGATAATTCGTTAAAAATTCATTCTCATAAATTGGATTTGCCGTTTCCTTCCCTTTTATTTCAAAAGAAAAATTACCCAAAATCACAGAATATGAAATCATCTAACTGGTATTATAAAGTTTTGTCCAATATTTGATAAAACACATTGATAAATTACTGGTAATAAGTACGCTTATAGATGAGTATAGCTATGCATTATTGTATAGTTTGGAATTATTCTAAGATACAAGATTCTGCATTCTGTAAAATTTTGGCAGGTGAAAATTCTTTTTGGACATCAACTTTTCATTGTTTAGATTAAATCTGTTTTTTACACTTGCGTTTTCTATAAACATTAGTTTTTCCTTTTTATAGCGTTTAGTTTTTTTCTTCCCCATCGTCCGTTTCTGGTCTTGCCAAGGTCAACATATATTTTTAATGTCATTTGTATTGATAGTGACTGGATTTTAAATATATATGTAATGAATATAACTGATATATGAATAAGTATTGTTTGAAAAGATTAAAAATTTAGAATTATAACAAAGTACAATTTAGATTTCTGAAATGTCATCGCCAAAAAAATTACTAATTTACATGCATATAAATATTATGGATTTTCAATATATTTATCTTAAATTATAAAATATATGTAGTCCTACAAATTAATCTGTTATTTTTATATTTAGTTGAGAAAAATCTAACCATAAATGTCTGCATAGAAAATATCTAATTTCAAAATGTCAAAATAGACACCAATACCGAAGTACTGTCAATGCGAAATTAAAATGTGCAAACTGTCGCGCCTCATTCTAAATTTACTGTTCCCGTTATGGTACATTCTCGATGTCATTGGGGTGTATTGTGCTTTTGAACGACTCACTTTGGGTTTCCCGGAATAGTAACATCTGTAGTTACAGCGATTGAAATAACACCCTCAGTACTATTGTTCCGATGCAGCATTGCGGGTTAGTTGATACTACTATGTATAACTTTTTCCGCGAGTACCCCCTCTGCCTTTGTTAACGCTCCTTGTTCTGATAGCCAAGTCCTTTACAATTTCCATTAATACTTTTGTTACTGTTTTGCCAATCCTCTGGGATTAAAACGAAATTTCACAAACGCAAAAAATAATCGATACGAAGTAGATA
>JAPMOQ010056941.1:551899-745482 GCA_026543055.1 Argiope trifasciata | reverse complement strand
AATATGTAATGGATAAATGTAATGTAATATGTAATGGATAAATGTAAGTATTTCTTTCTCTTTATGGCTGAATTCGTATTTTTCATCAGTTAGCAATCTATTAAAACAAATTGACCATAAAATCAAACGAATATCCTCAATCGCTATTAAATGAAAAGTTTTGATTATTTGATATTCACAAAAAGCTACCCCATTTCGCTACATTTTTGCAAACAATTGATATTTTGTCTAACTTCCGTCTAATTTTTAAGTAGCCTAAAATATCAATCCCGACCGCAAACCGCAGTTTCTGCGGTGACAAGAAAATTGTACCAGTAGCTCAGTTATAAGAATCAGTCCCCGAAGCAAACAATCAGCTATTTCCCCCCCCCCCCCCCACATATAACTAATTCATGTTAATCTAAATTATATTTTCCTCCCCTTCTGACTCATCGTCCAGGGCAACCTAACCACTTTCGTTTTGCCCTTAGCTATGTTATCAAACTGAGTGGTATTCCTGAATATGGGAATCTTGGATTATCTTGGTAATTATTATCGACAATGATACTCTGCAATTTTATTTATGGAAAGAACATTTTTCAATGGTTAGTGATGAAAAAATGAAGGTGGTTGAATTATTTAGAATCACTTGAAAATTTTGTAAAGTAAATTGATATGAAAGTAATTTTAATTTGAAAAAAAAATTGTGGAATTTCTTTCGTAGTTTATATATTTTCAAAGTCAAAATTTCTCATTTCATTTTATTTTATTTTAGAATTGCTATTTAAAATGGTAAAAGAATTTCATATTAAAATTTTGTCGTAGACTGTAATTAAAGAAATTGATTTCGTAAATTGAACACAAATTGAATTGAATTGAATTTTTCAAATTTAAACACTATTAAAGCATTGTTTGGCCCTGATATGATGCAACAATTAATTTTTTACAATCCGCTGTCCACTTTTGAATATGGATAACAATAGTTTATTCACTTGATACAAACGTTTGAATGACATCCTTCATCGAAAGTCAAAAACAGAAAAACCTGTTAGATGAAATATATAATTATGGTTTCAATGAAATAACCAGAGTTGTTTGAATTAAATTGTAGATACTGATTTGATTTGATTTGTTTGACCTTCAAAATTTCAAGGTTGCTTACAGTTCTGTACCACACTATCAAATCTGAGGAATGTTGTGGGTTAACAGTTCGCATTTGTTTTCAGTTTACAGCATAATTTCGAGAAAGTTCTTGTCTCTAAATTTTAATAGCAAAATACAAACTTGAAGATCGATTCTGGTCTCTCTTTTTTAAATCTTAATTAGCCATATTCTAAATCATATATTTACGTAAGAAATGGTTCAAACTTTTCCAAATGCTATCTAATAAGGGAATAGTTCCTATGATTAAATCAGTCTAATTCAGATAATTTAACAACTTTTGAGCAATAACAGAAAAAAATGCACCTAACCTTATTTTAAACTTTTTTAATACAATTATTAGTAAACTGTTGCCAAAAAATTTTCTGTGAGAAGATAATAAGATATTCTGCTACGTGTTCGAAAACAATGTGAGGATTATAAGACTTTTTTTCGGATGAGTAATTCTTGATATTGTTAAAATATTTTAAATAATTCATGATACAGAAACATTTTTCTTGTTTAAAATACCCGTCGGTCAAAAATATTTTACTAAATGTGACTAACATAACCACTCGATTGCTTACGAATTTAAACTTCATATTTCTTTCGGCATCGCATTTATTGACTCAATATACGTAAAATATATTTCTTTACTTCATTTAGAGCATCTTTCCAACTGGAAATATTGGCAGTATATTCTCTTCTCTAAAAGTTTGGGTTCTCTTCTCTAAAAGTCTAAAATTATTAGAAAATGATTAGACACACTGTATATTATAATATTAACTTAAATATCGAATTTATGCATTTAAAACCATCGAATATCCAAACAGAGTAATTTAAATAATGATAAAAAAATAGCATAGGAATTATGAAACTTTTTTACAATTAATAAAATTGTAGTTAAAATACATAAAAATATTCTAAAATTTTTTAAAACCTAATGCCAAACAAATCGAAAGATGCATCAATGTAGGACGCTTTTAGCAGGCCCCCAGTATGCTTAGTCCATCTTTGTCTATTTTTTAGATACATTTCGTGCTATTTCAGTTTTGAGTATAAATTTATACGTAGCATTTTCAATTATCTATATAATTTGTGTGTGTGTGTAGACAAAAGGGTGTTGCATTTTGCTGCTCTAGTTAAACCCTCCCATTACTAACATGATCCAAGTTTTAATGTTGGGGTATCATCTTTCGATTGTACTCACACCTCTCCCTGATCCCTACACAAATAATTTTTCTCATCCACCCTCCCGTTTGGCAGCTGATTCAATTATCGCCAATTTGTGGATGTTAAAGCGGGAGGTAATGGCCATACTATAAGTCATTATTTTGTTTTTAGACCAGCTCCGTTATTTGGCGCTGGAAAAATATTGTTACTATCATGTTTGGCGCATTAGAAAATAATTCTCACGTAATTTATATTCCCGTCAATATATTAGATTCTTACTGATTTTTCTTTGCCTAAATTTATTTCAATGTTTAGATGCTTACATATGCTATTAATACATATGACCTTTGACTGTATTAATACTTTAAATTTTGAATGCATTTAACTACCTTCTTTAAGACCAGATCAACGTTTTACAGAATATTACTACCAGACATACTTTTCTCTTGTGTTTTTTCAGGATTTAAAATAGTTAAATTTGAGAGTTATATTATTTTGGGATGTTGTGAAACGTTCTGTCAGTAAATTCTTTCTTAGACAAATTCCATTGCTTTTTATCATATAAGTATTTAAAGATTATCAGAATTTTGATTTTTAAGGGTTTTTAAAAGTAAGATCTAATTTTTCCAGAAAAATTAAAAGAAACGACTTTTTATTATTATTATCTGCTTTGTTATTAATTACATCTAAAATTTATATCGGGGCCATTAAACTAACAGTTAGTCAGCGGATTTGTCTATGACAAATGCCATTAGAAACAACAACTAAACTAACATAAATTGAAGTAAAGATTCAAAAATTCACTTATCAGTCCTTTAATATTAAATTGCTTTTATTTCTATGGCTCAAAATATTTTTGATGGTTTTCTGAATATTTGGTTGTTAAATTACTTGTTTAAATATATACTATTCTTGGCGCCTTTTTGTTTGAAAAAAATTCTGGGGCCTCATCTTTGTACAAATTTTTTTGCAGTTTCCCATTTGAATATATAGTTAAAAACTTATTGATAAAAGGCAGATGATTATAGCCTATCTATGTTTACAAAGCTACTAATAGTCGCTTTACTGGTGAATAACGTAATGTCTATTTCTGTGTGTTGTAGATTTATAGGAATTGCTCAGTAAATATAAACAACTATTGCTTTAAATATAATTTCTGGTGAATGGTGAATAGCTATCACAATATTTTGTGTTTTCTAATTAAATGCGTTTTAAATATGCTAAGATAACTTATTCAGGACTATTTAGCTAGTTGTAATGACATACCGCATAACTTTTTTTAAACCATCTATTGAAATTTTCATTCATCGTAGTAAACTAAAATTATCTTGAAAAATGTTTAAGATTTTTCATGACTCTACAATTCGTTTCAGGCAGGAACTCGTATTTAAAAAAAAATACTTCCTTTAAATTAAACGAATAAACTATGAAAATATTAATACAATTTTAAAAATAAAAATTGTTTTTATACGTATTGTTTTTAATCTTTAAAACTCAGAATAGATTAATTTAAAAAAGAGAGACAAAAGTGTTATGTTGGCGAGAAATGGCATCTAGTTACAACCATGTACCCACCTGCGAGCGAAGGAAACCAACTTTTTAACTGCACTACTATTATTATCACACCCACTATAGCACATCATGAAGCCTTGTGTTAAACGCTCTAACTTTGGGTGTAAAGTTCCCGAATTAATTACAAAATTTCGTATTCGAAATCTTCACCTGCCTCCAATTTATTAGGTTCAGGCTGCGTAAAAATTATTTTCGTGACCTTTGACTTATTTTTGCCCTTCCAGCTATGTTTCTAGATGAGAGTAATTGATAACTTTTTTTTATTAAAAGGGGCGGGTTTATATCGTAATATTTTGTTTCATACCGCACGGGCAAAGCGTAAGATTCACACCTTCAGCAGGAAATTATTTCGCTTAGGATCATTTTAGATAATAGATGTGATCACTTACTGAATCGGTATCGCTATCATGATTAGGGGAAAGCAATTTTTTATTTGCCATTTGCTTTAGGAGGGGAAAAACAACAGAAAACTTTTCTTTATGGACTGTAATAAATATGCCACCCTGCATTTAAATATTTAATTTTTACTGAAAATTTCATTTAGATAGGTAAAAAATTTAAGGAGGTGATATATGAATATTTGATTTTATAAACTAGTACTTCTAAGTCTGTACTTCGAAGTAAGATAGTGTAGTTGAAGTAATAAAGAAATAAATGTAATAAAATAATAGAGCACATTAATATTCTTTTTGTTTAAATTGTTGAATATTAAAATTTAGACATGCTGTATCGCAAAATATATATCTTAAATCATTTTTATATTAAGTAAAACTGAACTTTAAAAACATTTATAATTATTTATCATGTAAACAAAATACGGTCATGGTGATCTAAATGCAGTTTTCCCGATTGATTTTAGTTCAGTTATATAACACCCTTTTTGGCAACACAGGGATTATTTTGCATCAGAAACCGCAACTCTGAGCAGTGATCAGGTAACAAAATTGACATTCGAACCAGCATTCCCTCTTCAAATTTCCATCTCTCACCGGCAGAATCTCAGATTTGAACCTAAAGGAGTTTGAATCTATCTTTCCCAAAATCCTCCGTGTATTCAAGACCTCTAGAAGTTTATTCCGTTTTTATATTGGTATAGTGAGGAAGTCAGGAGGTTATCTTAGCAACATAATGAGGTTTCGATTCACTATGTTGCCTAAACCTTCCAGAGACATGGGCAATTTATTTCGTAGAAAGAATATTGATGGTTGTATAAATACATAAATGAAGAAATGAAAAGATGCCTTCTAATATCATCAAAATAAGGAAATAAATTAAGTAAACTTATTTAGAAAATACAGAGGTGGATAATCCGTGAATGTAAAGTTATATTTATATAACCATTATTCATTCTATTTATTTATTTATAAAACCTCAGACTGTATTATTTACGTAAGAAGTAAAATTTGAATTTTTCTCCTTTTTTCAGAGATCATTCACCTTCATACTGGATGCTTTAGATGTTGTCAATAAAGATGTTGTACCATGTAAGTAAATTTGAATTATTTTAACTTCCGCTTTTGGATTTTGACATTAAGAATTAATTTATTTCGCTTCCTGCAGCCATATTATTTATAATTGAATGAGTAGGTAAAAAAAAAACATTGTTTTTTAAAAAAATTTGGAAGTATTCTTTTTTATTGCAATTTTCTTATTTAATTTGCAACATAATTTTCTTTAGATTACAGGATAAGATACAAAGGCAATCAAATCATGAAATTTTTGATTCGTAAAATTTCGATTCTATCTTCGGTTGTATTTTTAATGCTCATAAATAATTTTAAAAGATTAGGGAAATTTACCTAAAATCTAAAAGAGAAAATTACAGAATTAACCGTTAAAAATAATTCGAATTATTTTTAACAGTTAATTCTGTAAATTATTTCCAACATAAATAGATTAAGTATGTTAGTATTTTAACTGTCCTGAGATACTTTGGAAGAAGTGTAAAAAACCTCGATGGAATTTATAGATGAACCATCAAGCTGAAAGAAGGTGGAAATTGTTGTGGTTGAGGTGGGGTGGGGTTGAAATTTTCGTTTCTTTATATTTTCTTTAATACTGAAGATAGAAAAATAAGTTAAGTTAGAAAAATCAGTTTCTCATCAACTTTTGTATATATGATGGTTATAATTGCTTCGAAGTTACAAATTGTCAATAAAATTAGCCAATGGCTAATAAATGATTTTCTTTCCCTAATTTGTCTGTTTCTAATATCAAGAATTTATGTTGCCAGTTTTGAAAAAAAAATGAAATAAAACTTCTGTTTATATTTAATTTCCATGCTTTGAAGCTGTTTAAATGCAAATGAATTAGAAATTAAGGACTTGAATCAAACGAATTAAATAAAAATAACTGAGGAGAAAGATTTTATGACAACATTATGTAGAAATGATCAATGATTATCAAAAATCAAAAATGTCAATGAATTGATCAATGAACTTTTATTAACCTACTAACAGCGATTAATCGGCAAAGATATAATGTTAGTGGACCATATTCATCATTGGCATGTGGTTAAGCCTAAAGTTTGTCAATGCAGTTAATACACCAATGTTGAAGAATTTGTACTTTATTATTTTAAATTTATAACCAATTTCCTTTTATTCCAGTTAATAGTTTCAATTGAAGTTTTTAAATGCACACTAAAAAGACTTTAGTTTTAATGTTAACTAGCCGCCTTTGGCAACCAGCTGGTTCGCCATGAGTAAAGCATTCTAAAATTTTCAATTAAATCACATATTCATTAGCCTTGAAGTAATTCCGGGCATTGATTGACCTGAAATTAATATTTTCTTTAAGATGATGGACGGAAAGTTCTAAAAGTACACCTTTTCCTAATAATATTCTTTAATTTTATAAATCAGTTAGTTTTAACCATCGATTATGCTTCCAAAATATTAAAAAAAAATCGGTGATGTTGCCAAAATATTAAATATGTTTTTTTAAAGAAAGCGAGAAAGGGAAAAAAAGTATTAAATTAATGATACAGATATTGCAAACGATTACATAAATATGCCATTGAGTCGGGACTTCAATGCATATCCTGTCTAAATTCAATCAGGTTTACCGTAAATAAAGAAGATTTATTGAGTTAATGATATAGATATTGCAAACGATTGTAGAAACCTTTGCTTTGCATTTATTTTTTAAAGAAAATATCACATTTTATATTTATATTATTTTATATTGTCACGTGCTTAAAAGTTGCATTTCTGTAGATTTATTTTGCGATGATAATTTTTTTATTTGAACTTCCAGCATTCTTTTATTTTATCCAGTCACGTGATAAAAACATGGTTAAAATATTTCTTTAAAAATTCGTTAAAAATAGAAGCTTACATTATAAATTAAAAAATGGATACCGTTAGAAAGCTAATTTTTTAATCTTTAAATTGATGTAAAAATCATGTTTATGCGATCATATTTTCGGAAGTTATAGCGGAAAAACGTCAAAATTTCGCTTAAATTTTAATTAATTCAAATTCTAATTAAAAATTCGAAAAAGGGGCTCCGAGGTGCACATTCCGGACCTCCAAGGTATACATGTACCAAATTTGGTAGCTGTAGGTCCAACGGTCTGGCCTGTAGAGCGCCAACACACACACACACGCACACACACACACACATTGAGCTTTATTATAAGTATAGATGAAGAAAAGCAGACGATTTTTTTCTCCTAAATAAATGAAAAATCAAACAAAAAACTCGCTCTTTTTTATCACAAAATGTTATTGTTTTCTTTTAATTGAAAAAAGTATATTTGAATACGACAGTTAATTTCTTCAAATGCGTTTAAAGGACAGTTCAAACTTTCAGTTCTTTTCGATCAATGCAAAATTTGGCCATGCAAAAATCTCAATAATATAAATTTTGTAACAAGTCTAGATTTGTAAATTATATTTGTAATATTTGTATTTTATTATTATTTATTTTGCAATAAATACTGAATTGTTTGATTGCAATAAAAAAGGTTCATATGGTTGCTTCAATATATAATATTTCATTTTTATTTTCTCAAGTATGAGTTATAGAAAAAGTATTGAAATTGTCATCGAAGTTGAACTCGAGATTTTGACTTAACTCCACGTTTTAGATCTTCCTGAATTCGAAAATATATTTTTGGAAAATGTCTGTCCGTTTGTTCCTGTTCGTAACAAGGATAACATAAAAATGTTCTGAAATATCGGAATGAAGTTTCACATACAGTCTTTACAACAAATTTGTAAATTTTTTTAAAATCTAGGTTTGAGCAAAATTCGTTCAGAAGAAATCTGTTTGTCCAACTGTTCTAGTAAAAATAAATTCAATAATTACAAAACCCTAAGAAAAAGACCATGTCCTTTGGTTTTTGTCTAAGTATTGAAAGGAATTTGAAAAAAGTAACTTAGATGAAAAGGTATCTATTTTTGCCTTCCAGCTTGCCTAGAAGATTTTTTTTATTTTGATTGTGACATTTTTCAATAATTCATCATTATTTCTAATTATTTCATTAACTTTAGTATAAAGAAATAGTTGCTTAAAAATTATTTGAGGTATACAACATTTATTTTTAGACTTTATTGATAAAACCGAATACCTAATTCTTTTCTTTGTTATATGTGTGCAAGAAAATTTTTAAATGATAATACTTTATTTGTTTTTAATATATTTTGTGGATTGAAATATGTAGATTTTGCTTTTGGTTCTTTAAACATTTTGCATATTTTCAAAGCTATAACCAAAAAGATATTAACTTATAGTTATTAAGAGATGAGATTCAAAAGAAAGAATTAAAAAATAAAGAAAGAAACTGGTGTAGTAATTTTATCATATTCATGAATTATATGTAAATATATTTTTAAGCTCTTTCAATTTGCAGGGTTTCCTGATTCTTTGATATGCCATCAATTTGTAAAAAAATAGCAGTCTGCTCAATTAATTTAAACTTTGGTTCCTCGAACGGAAATAACTTCTTTTTACTGTAAATTAATAAAGTATTTAAAAAGATCTGTGAAGTTCATTAACCAAACTTTCCTTTAATTTTGAAAGTGCACTTGTGCTGCCATCTATGAGTATGATTATAACTAAGCTAATTCGCTAAAAAAATGCCACTGCATTATTGTGCTGTTATTCCCTGGCAATGCAAGACCTGTACTATAGTATACAGTATTATAAGTTACTAACTAGTACGCCCGCGTTGCTGCCGCAGAAAAAATAATCTTGAAAATATCGTTTGGAATTTGAGTAGTTATCTCGTTTAATTAAGAATGATATTTATTTTCTTATCGACAGTGAATAGAAATTTATAGAAATTGAAGGATATATAAAAATCAGAAGTACAAATAATATTTATTCTATTTTTATTATTCTATTCTACAAATAAATATTTATTTTTATATATTAGATTTAAGTATTCTTTTAGAATTTTAAAGTTTGGTGTTCTTTCAGGATGGTAATGAAAGAAACTATTTATTGTATCTCGTGATTCTTTTATTATTCGTTCAGTATTCTCAAGTTTAATATTAAAAAATGTGATTAAAATATTTTCTTTTACAATTGATTAAACATAGAAAATATATTTATACCATAAATCTTTAATATAGTTGAAAAGAATTTTTTGAAAACTAAGATGGTGCAAAATTATTTGTATTATAATATTTCCAAAGTTACTGCAAAAAAAAAAAATAAATAAATAAATAAAAGCCTCTAATATATTTAGTTAAAATTTCAAACCTATAGGATTGGTTCCCCTAAAACTTTATCGTACACTCTCTAATAAAACTATTACCTCAGACAAAGACTTACATTGCATTTACGTACAATAGTTGCGAAATATTAACGTCTGGCTTGAATTTAGCATCTTTACTGAATTTGTTGTGTCTCCTTGGCGAATTATTTGGTGGTCAATCCATGGTTAATAGATGCGGTAAGCAGATTTAAAAATATTTTTAATACTTTAGAGGATTCTATTATGCCTATAACCTTCAAGCAAGTGCCAGCAATATGCTGTTGAAGTTTTATCAGAAGCTGATGAGCGTTACGGCAGCGCATAAGATATATAGACAAACTTTCATTTTTATTTACTTTGATTACCAGCTATTACCCGCGATTCTGTTCGCCTGGAAATTTCCATATGCATATGTACAAAAACCTATCAAATAATGATAAATATATATATAAAAAAATTAAACCTAACCTAAAAACGATACATTTAAAAGTATTAAGCATATACGAAAAATGTGTAACATAAATACAATTTGTTACATATTTGAACGAAAACACACAAATAACGTAAAAACAATTTATTTACATTGTATAGCCCCCCTCCCCATAAAATACCCAGCAAATCAAGTCCAATTAAATCCATTTTATTTATTGATCGAGATTGAGATAGTTACAACAGTATTATACACATAATTTTTAAACTTTTTAATTTAAATGAAAACACAATTGTCAGCAATCAGGCGCGAACTTTCAACACCAGTTGGTATAATGCACATGTCTGATTTTCTTATGTCAGTTAGAATTTCTAATTTGGCATTACTTGAATTTCTAATTTTGCATTACGTAATGTAAAATTAGAAATTTTTTTTTCTTTTATTCTGTTTCTTTATTTTTTAATTTAAAAGTACTTCAGAATGTGCCCTAAAGATCGATTAATTAACAACATTTGATTTTAAATGCATCAAACACAAAGAAAATAAATAGAATCGTTTGAAACAATCGGTCGAAATTCTGCTAACACTTACTTCTGTTGGGGGAAAAAAACTGGAATACTTGGAGGAAACTACTTATCTTTGGCGGGATTTGACCTCTGCGTTTTGGCGTGAAAGTTAGCTTCTAATGAATAAAAAATTAACCACTCAATGAACCGGAATAAAAAGTAGCCTATGCTCTACTCCTGCCAATAATCTATCTTTGTACTAAATTTCGTCCAATTCTGTTCAACCGTTCTGGCGTGATTAAGTAACAAACATCCAAACATCCAGACTTTCACATTTATAATATTAGTATTGATACAGTGTCTTTGAGTTATTTCTTCTACGTGAAATAATGAAAAATAAAAATATTTAGAAAATAATTGGTTGAGCTGCTTTATTCTACTTCTTAAACATCATTCTTGTTTTTTTCAAACATATAAATGCAATTAATATTCATATAAATGCAAGAAATGAAATGAAATCAAGACAGAAAAAAATCGTATGCCGAGGCTTGACTGTTTAAAGCTTTCATCAATAATATTTTTTAAATTGAGGCGCTTTTTTATTTTATATGTTGACAACATAACTCAATATCTAATCAAACTTAATACTTCAAATTTTTCATATGTAGAGAAAAAAAAATTAAGTTTACATCGTCATTTGATGAATGTACGCAATTTTCATAAATATTTTTCTTTATTTGGAACGGATATTTTAGTTTAACGTACAAATTATTTTAGTCTGCATCATTGCTTATTTATATTTCTAATAAAAGTGTGGAATCTCTTTTTTTCAGACAGTGCAAAAATAATTGAACGTAAAGTGTACTCTGGCATCATTTTACCAAGCACAGAATGGCACAATCTTCTTTATACGGGTACCGCGGCGAAAATTAATTACCGCATACGAGTTATTTGTGGTCCTTATTATTATAACAGCACTTGTACAGTTTTCTGTAAACCTCGAAACGACAAATTTGGACATTACCTGTGCAGTGACAAAGGAGAGAAAATATGTTTACCTGGATGGAAAGGAAACACATGTGAGGAAGGTAAGTAATAATTTTCACATTAAGTACTTGAAATTTAAGGTTTTTTTTGAATTTTGAGCTATGTACTATAATATGACTGAAAATTCTTTGAATTGTAAGCTATATTCTACTACATTAATTCTACTATATATCGTATAGCAGAATTAATGTCAAGATATTCTCTTGTAGTACACATATATTGTATAATATTATATGGTATTAGAAATTATTCACTATATTGTATAATATTGTTGAATATTGAATAATATAATATCGCACAATATTGTGAAACAGCTTGTGCTACCTGGATTACCTTTTTCCCAATATCATAAACAAAGATGACAGATGGTAGTGCTGGTAAATAAACAAGCTCTATGTGGACATCAAAATTACAAAACAATTTTGTATGTGTGTGTAAATTTTTTAAAAATATATATTAGCTGAAAGGGCAGAAATCTATTATTAGTAAATCATAATTGTATGCGTGTCTTTGCCCTTCTATGAATATAAATTGTTCAAAATATTTTCTTGTTGATTTATGCGCTTTTTCGATCATTGTGGATTATCTGTGGTTGCCGCGTCACGTATTGTGTCAGTAATTGGAAATATACTTCATTTTTGGGAAATTATACTTAAAAAATTTAATAAGGCTTTGTATAAATTGTTATATTTTTTTCACTTTTGGTAGTAATAATGATAAGCACCACATTCTTATTGAACGCGAATTTATTTTTCTCATCCAGCTTTAAATTTTTATTTGTAATTTAATTTGTTAATTCCTTGCTAAACATTCTTTCTGTTTATTTTCAGCTGTTTGCAAAGAAGGATGTCATAAAGAGCATGGATATTGTGAAAAACCTGGTGAATGCATGTAAGTATATTGAGACTAATTTCAATTTATAGTCCGCGAAAAAATTTGAAAGTTACGGAGGACCATATTGCGAATTAATGACGTCTTAATCACTCTATTCTTTTCAAGGCTATAGCAAGAAATTTATGAAATTTTTTATTTTAGATATGGGATATGAATATAAACATCGTATTTTAGTTTTGTTTAATCTAAATTATTTTATTAGGCTATCTCATAAGTTTATTCTAATATGAAATTATTACCTATTTTTAATATGAAATGAATACACAACATTTGCTGTTTAAGGTATGATTTATTTTGTTATATAAGAACCCTTTTGCTCTATTAATTTCTTCCATCTCACAGGAAGCCTCATTATGCTTTCTTTCCAAAATTGTGTTTTGGACAAGAAACAGTCCTCAAGGCGCGCTTTTATTTCGCTGATGGATTTAATGCGCTAATCGCGAAGATAATTTTTTAAGGTTTGAAGGAAGTAATAATCAGATGAAGCGAGATCTGGAGAGTATGCTGGATGCAGTAAAACTTCTCAATCTAACTGTAAGAGCTTCTCTTTTACGACTAATGCAACATGTGGTCTCGCATTGTTGTGATGAAAAACAACGCTTCATCGGTTCATTAATTCTAGCCTTTTTTTGCTATAGCAAATTTCAATCGATTCAATTAATCACTCTATCACGCCTTTCCAATCCCACTAAAAAACTTTTTTTGGGGTGTAGCCCCATCTTTATGACAATTGAAGACCTATTGTCCTTGCACCAAGTGCGTTTTCTTTGCACATTTTCATTTAAAAGCTAAGTTTTGTATCCAGTGACAAGCCTCTTTAAAAATTTCTCATTTCGCTATGAGAAAGAAACTTTTGGGACAACCTAATAGAATATATCAGTTATTTTAAAATATATTAAGTTGATTCAGGGTTATTTCAGAAAGTGATCAGTAAGGGTAGTAATAATCAAAGCAACAAATCAATAACAACATCCTCAACCTTAATAATTATTTACTGAAAGAGAACTATCATTTTTTTTCCCTTGTAACATATTAATATGGTCAAAAGTTTTAATTACCTTTTTCTCGTTTTTATTCTAAGTTTTACTTTTAAAAAATAAAATTTTACTCTAGTGTTTATTTATTTCAAATTAAGGATATTGTTTCCGTATCTTCGGTTTAAAAAATTATTTGACTGATATACGCTCTATTATTTATATGTGAATTCATGTCTGTTATTCGACACCAGGTTTTCTATCTAAATATGAGTCAAGGATTCATAATAAAGAAGAAATGTGACATCGTCGATAAATTACATCGATCCTTGAGCACCAAGGTATCATCTAACGCAGCTTCAATATGTGAAAAAATTACTTTCCAGGAAAATTTGTGGGGGAAATCAAACATTTTTGTTTCATTTGGTGGAAAAATAAATAAAACTTCAGTTGTCAACAGCAATGAAATGCACAATTCTGTATTAAGGCCCCTATCTTTCACTCGATCATTTCATTTGATTTTCAAATTTCAAAAATCTGAAATGGATTTCAAATTAGTTCTTAGATTTTTTTTTTATGTGGGGTTGTGTAAAGAATGTGAGTATAAGAAAATTTAGTATAATTTTCAGGGTTTAAAACAGACCGCTACAGCTTTTATTCGATCTATAACTAATCAAATTTTTGAAAATGCATTGTAGGAAATTGAGTGCCGCTTGGAATACTTGGATTTTGCATTGAGATTTATTAACTTAAGCAGTTTTTGAGTAAATAATTAAAGGCATTCTGTTTCTATACCTTATAGTTTGTGTCTTAAATTATTTTATAATCTGTCTAATGAATCCCAAACATCCACCATTCAAGACTATTTCATGTATTGAGCAAAACTGGGCTTTAGGCACTAGTAATTAATTATCTTTGTAAGGAAACATTAATTTATACATTTAGTTTTATGGGGCACTTTCTATCACTGCAATTTGCTTAGAAGTATATGCTGTTACCTTATAGTTTGTCCTTTAAATTATTTTCCACTCTGTCTAATGGGTCTCGATTATCCTGCATTCAGGACTATTTCATGTATTTGTGTAAATTTGAGCTTCAGACTCTAGTCATGAATAATCTATGTTATGAAGCTTTAATTTATATATTTAGTTTTATGGGGCTCTTTCTATTACTACAATTTTCTTAGAAATAGGTATTGCTTCTTTTGTAATTGATGCAGCCCGCTTCTAACTTTTAATGCAGGCCTAAACTTGAATTGTTACTAGTTGATAGTGTCGAGCTGAATGAATATATATCTTCCGAAAACTTTGGAAAATGTGATGTGGGTTTAAAATTATATTTAATAATAAATATTTTTTCTTCACAAAAGTTTCGTTTTTGGTTTATAAAACCACTTCACAAGACCGAATGCTGTTCGTATCTGAAAAAATTCATTTCATCGGTACAAATGAAGATCGATAAAGATTTGATTTTGAAAGAATGGGTCACTATAGATGCGATTTTGAAAAAGGAGTAGCAGTTTTTAATACTTTGAAAACATGCGGTGTTGAAGGAAAGCTATTAAGTTAGCGGAAATCTTTAGAAAAAGTTCAGAAATTAAATAAACTGTTTTGTTTTTTGATTTTTGTTTATAGAAAATCATCATTCGATTTGAACCTATATTTATAGATGTCGACATGGATGGAAGTCAGAATTATGTGATCAATGTGTGCCGTATCCCGGTTGCAAGCATGGTTATTGTAATGGCAGCCCGTGGCAGTGTATCTGCGATGTTAACTGGGGCGGCATTATGTGTGATCAAGGTAATGTATACTTTTAATGATGTCAAATTGTATTGTTAATGATTCTATAAGCACACAAAATATTGTCCGATATTTTAACGATGTTGTTTGATATTCGTAATGCCACATAATATCGTGAAACTATCTTAGTAGTATTAAAGAACATCTTGTATTATTAGGGTATATGAACTGCTATTACGTTAAAAAAGTCCGGAAATTTTTATAATAATTTCCTAGATGTAAATAAATTATAGGTTTTTCTACAGAAAAAAAAAAAAGAATATCAAGCGACAATCTACTCAGAATCGATTGCATCCACTTCGATATGTATTGTACGTGCGCATGCCTTGTGATTACAGGCGCTCAAAACTTTTCATTCCGGGGAAAGCTTATTCGTGAACGTTCTATCATGATAAGACAACGTTTCATAGATTTATCTTGTATTAAAGTACCTGTTAAGACTTCGCATCTGTTATTTCCACTATCAGTTTATTACCCTGATCTTCCACCTTGTGATGTTTCCTAGGATGAAGAATTTACTTGAGGGGTAAAAACTCTCAAGATACGAAGAAATATAGCGACGAAAGCTCTGGAGGATGTGACAGCTTGTAATTCACGTCTGTACTTTTGTATGCGGTATGGCAAAAATACATAACTATACTGCACAGTTACTTCAAAAGAAACACCAAATGAATTTTCGCAATACGTTTGTGAACGTAGTAATATACGAATTACTTCGAAATATATAAATTACTTTTCATTCCAATGTAGTTGCTGTTTCTAAAAAAATGTGTGTGACTATTATGTGAGTTAGAAAACTATGTCTATTTTTTTAATATTTTAATTCCATTATTAAACTATCAAAATTAGTATGTAGAACCAAAGAGTTATTTTTGTTGCAAATTCGTGGCTTACTCAATGTTGAATTTTAATTATCATCTTCTTAAAACTGCAGATTTAAATTATTGTGGAAATCACCATCCATGTCAGAATTCTGGTACTTGTGAAAATGTCGCCCCAGACGCCTACCGTTGTGTTTGTTCCCAAGGATTTTCTGGCAAAAACTGTGAAATTGGTATTTGTCTTTTGATTATAATTGTTTAGCTCTAATTATTAGAATAATTCATTTAGCTTTATAATGTTGTGTTTGCTTTTAAGTACAAAAAATAAATTCACAAAATGGCAAGTTTACATTCACAAGAACACGAGAGAAGTGCACGTTGTACTCTTTAAATATTTTAAATATATTCAATTTATGCTCAATTCAGATATTTGAGATGAGTATTTACATTTATTACATGATTATGATATCACGTGAATTTAATCTGTAATATTAAAATTAAATTATTCTCATGAACCTACAAAAAAGAATGAAAAAAAAAATTAATCTTGTGATTCTGTATGCAAACGAAAGCAAGCATCCCAAATAATAGAACAAAAATAAGGAACAAAAATATAATGCAAATATTGATATATTTTTAGTTTTACTGCTGTTTCATACCAGTTGTAGTTTTCCCCTATGCACCACACATCATACTTAGTTGTGTATGCATGACTAAATTGCTTGTAATAACGCTTATAAATGATAGAAAAACAGCATTCACTGAATTTTTTTAAAACTGATTTACAAAAATTCAGAAAAGAATCTTAAAATGTATTCTTACCAAAATTTTATCTAATAAGTGAAATAAATAAATACAGAACTACTATGTAAGATATGAGAAAAATGTCATTTGTTCAAACTATATGTTTTCTATGACATAAAGCTTATAGAGTTTATTTTATTCTTTTAACTAATCGATACTTAAAAAAATTACTGTTTCCCAGATTCCAGGAAAATTATTATTTTTCGGATTTTTCAATTTTTTTTAGTAATGTAACTCTATCATCAATAATTTAATTAAGTACTATATGCCCTATTGTCATCCAGTTAAGCCACTTATCTAAGAATTAGTCCCTTAAATTCCATATTTTAAATTATTTACTTAGAAATCAATGAAACTATAATTTTTAAGTTTTCTGTCCAAGCTTTATGTCAATGAGTTTACTAAATTCATCCTCATACCATGTCAATAATCATGTTTTTCCCCCTGCAGTTGATAATCCCTGTATGATCAATCCATGTTTGAATGGTGGTACGTGTTCCGAACTTAATTCAACTTCTAGCTGTGAGTGTACTCCTGGCTGGATGGGATCTCATTGTGAAATAAGTAAGAAACTTTTCATTTTTTTAAAGATAAAATACTTTTTTTAGTACTTTATAATTCAACATTTAGTTTTTAATTGTTTATAAAATTCTCTTCAAATAATTCTGCGTGTTCGAATTACTTAATACAAATTTTAATCACTTTTGTAACTTGTTTTTAAACTGCAGAACACTAAGGAAATAAAAAGGGTTTCTTGTACAAAAATGAAAATATTAAATACCCATGTTTAGGCCTTTTTTCCCTTTCTTCTTAAATGAAAGACATAAAGTATTATCATCATAAAAAAATTGGAAATTGATATTTTGATGAACTTCAATCTACACGTCTTGAATCCGAAAAGAAAACAGAAAATTATGTTTGTTTGTAAACAATATAGTTCAACAAAGGGAGGAACCTGGTAGATGATTTTGCTATTTTGTTTTATTGCCATAATTATAGAACTATATTATAACTTCAGGCAAAATTTTACATTGAGAAATTTGTTGGCCAATATCTGCTCATGTGTTTGGGAAAATTTTAAAACATAACTAGCTGAGGGAAAGAATTTTAGCTTATAATTGTTTTTACAAAATTAAAGATTTGCATCTTTTCAGATTTAGCTAGATAATCTCTCTGTTTTCCTCTCCATTGTTTGTAATGTGGAAGCTATGTGAACATGTTCTGCCAAAAATAATCCAAATTTATTAAATAAATTTTGGCGTATGCTTTTAGTAGACTTATATGAAATATTGGATACAATAAGTTAGTGGAGAAGAAGAAACAAAATCTATACTCAGTTTCTTCGCTATTCTATGAAGCTAAACGCAGAACATGCAATATTGAGTAAAAATAGGAAAAGAGTGGGAGAATAATATCCCCACTAATTTTTTTTTCATCTTTTCCTTTAAAATTTTTTGAACAAAAAAAATTAAGCAGATATGTGAAAAATTCTTCTGATACTATTGCCCTGAAAGCCATTTCTTGGATGTATTTAACTCTCAATTCTTTTTTGCTTTCCCATAAACGAAATGCAGAGCAGAAAGCTCGTCAAAAAATTCAACCACGAGATATAGATGAATCTCTAATTTTAGGATCTCCCTTTAAAAACACACACAAAATATTTTTAGAATTATATCTGTGAATATGATAGCACAAAAATGTTTTAATCTGGAAAAATAAAATTAAATATGTAGTTTTTATACCGAATTTGTATATTTTTTTGAAATTTTAAGCAATAGGTGGGATTGTCGGTCACTCTAGGCGAAGCAAGCGAGCATCATAACTGCAAAACGGAAAAAACTAGATTGAATTTGCTATACAGTATTAGCATGTAAACTGTAGACCTGCTTAAAATTTTGAACTGCTCCGGCAATTAGTCTACAGTCTACAGGTCTGTATATTCACATAGATGTTATTACTCAAAAATGCAATGACTTAGATGAGTGAAATTCGGTACATGATTTTATTACTGAAGTTGTATTTCTCTGTCAATTATTGCTTTCAGTCAGTCTAAAAAAGGATTGCTTGGTTTGTTTGTTTTTGCCCCCGTTACATTAAACAACACAAAACACTCATGTTCGGGACTTTGAAAATCAAAATATGCGCGTGCATAAAGCCACGTTCTGACGACCCGTGACCTTACGGATTTGGTCATAAATCTGCCAACTGGTTTATTGTTGAACCACCCCCGCCTGTGGACGTCGGTCGGTAGCTTTCCACAAATTGTCGGTAAATGAACAGACATCAAAGAACCCAGAAAACCACGAGAGACGGGAAAAGGTGCCAGACTCAAGGTAAGCGCAGGGCGTTAGAACGCGGTTTAATGTTTACAACCTCGCAAGGTCTACTGTTTCTATGGTTGTATGACTCTTTCGTACGAGTCATTTGCGTACGAGTCATAAAACTGTCAATCAATGGTCCCGTTTACAATGGGATTGTGTTACTGTAAAGGATGAGTTTTAGAAGAGACTGCAACATTTTAAAAGTTATCTGAAAGTGTCAGGTTTGGCGAGAGTTAACATACTTAACAAAATTTCGAATACTTAATGTTGTTTAATACCATTTCATGCGATATTTTCCTCTTGGTTTTTTATGAAGCATGAATTGCTTTTCAAGGAGTTTATTCAAAAAATATGATAAAAATTAATGACCAATGATATTTTTTTCATATAAATACTATATCGACTTTGGAACAATAATCTAGATTTTGGTAAATGAATTATTTTACATGAATATAACGATTTGCATTAAACAAAAGAATTTTGGTTTCATTAGTTTTTATTTTATTTCTTCTTGATTCGTTTGTTTAATTCAGTAAGTTTGAACACTGAAATGTATGTTACTTAAATATAGGAACTTAAAAAAAATTATTGTTTCTTAAGTATGGAGTACAATTAAATGGTGTTAAAAGCATTGAAATTATTTGTAAGATGGGAATAGTTATAAAAAAAATCTTGAAATGACGTAAGCAGTAAGAAAAGATTCCAACTACGAATGTTAATTTTCCGTGCTATATATTTCTTTTACAAATTTAAACTTTTCTGTTTATCATTGTAGATTTAATTTCAATGCTGTTACATTTAAATGAAAAATCTGCTCAGATAAAGATAAATTATTTGTTCATTATACGACTTTGAATTTTATATATGAAATATTGTTATTACACGGTGCATAAAATAAATAGCTTACTAAATCAGAAGTATATTAATATTTTGCCAACTGATACTTTTTATCTGCGAAAATTTGTAGGTGATATTAGCTGAATTCAAATTTAATTTTCTTCTAGTGACACTATTTATTAAACCCTAATTACAAATCTATTGATAAAATATAAAACAGAATTTAAAAAAATATTTACATTAATGTACGTAGTAATAAATTTACATTAATATATGCAGTATATGTTCTTCAGAAACTTTAATTTTTTTTATAGATCGTTCCTGTATGTAAAATAAGCCATTAACAATAGTATTAAATGAAGCTCTGGTAATTTAACCTTGAACAATATAAACCTACACCATTATTGAAATTTTTACTGATTATCTATGCGTTTTTTAACCATATTTTAAGCAGTGTAACTATTTCTAATTTCAGAAGAATTCATGGCCATTTTAAACCTTCCAGGGGTTCTGTGATAATGCAAATCTCGAAACAACATTTTCCCTCCAAATTTTTTACTATGTATTATGTATTTGATTCCCAGAAGTTCAAAAGCTTTGAACCGATTTAATTTCAAATAGTAGGAAAGTTATCAATTGTTAAATTCTTTATTGACTTATGTACTATTAATCGTTTGAAATGTACATTTAAATGATCAGCTTCTCTTAAAACAATTAGAATCGTTTGTGATGCTAATAATTGAGTTTAGGCGTAATTTTTTAGAATGGAATTTCTGTTTTACATTTTCTTTTAAAATTTATTTATTTTTATTTGAGAACTATATTTAGCATACTTAGACTGTGAATGAATAATTCAGAGAATTCAAGCGTAGTAATGCAAGCGTTCTTGATGTATTTCGTCGTATACTTTAAATTTACCACCTTTGTCGTCCAGTTATCTATCTGTCTGTCCGTCTTATATATATATATATATATATATATATATATTCTGAACAATAAGGTATAAGTCATGAGAAAATATTCCTGCGTACGGTTTTTATACGCATTTTTTAAATTTTATAATGCTGTAAAAACTGTTTTTTTTTACTGTAAATTTTTAGAAAGTTATAACGAAAATAAAGTCAATATTTCTTTTATTTTTTAATTAAATTTTTAAAAAATCTTTTTTCTATCCTTCAAAGTAAATATTTGCCAAATTTCGTAGCTAAACGGTATGGTGTGTTGAGAGCCAGCATATCTCGTACACATAGAGACAAAACTTTTTTTCTTATGTTTACGCATCAAAACTTAGTTAAAACGCCAATACCCTTTCCCGCCAAATACTCTTGCCAACAGATAACATGTTTTTTGCAAACCTAGACTAATTACTCCCTACCCCTTTTTTTCAACTGGCTTAGAGTGATTTATTGGTCTTTTATGACCTGTACGAAAGTGGTTAGTACGCATTTGTCCCAATACCTGTTTCTATTCAGGGTAGGTCAGGGGATAACATCTTTATTAGGGAACATGAGAAAAGAAATTTGGGAGACTACTTCATTTGGTCTAGGTTATTATATATTGAAAATTAGTCAACATTTCCTCATTTGTTTTATTTATATCAATGAAAATCTTTGCTTTATTAGTATAAATATCTAAAACATTTGATGAAAATAAGTCAAATGGAGTCGTATTTTCAGTAAAGATGTTGTTTTAAATTTTGGAAATTGCAGTCATGATTATTTGAACTTTATTTTCTTTTTATCCGACTGTTCTAATTTTTATTTAAAAAATGTATCATTATTATTTGATATCGTTTGAAATATGTGCTGTGTTTGAGGTGATACTTGCTAAATCTTCCATCTGAATGAGTGACCTTTCTCAAGGAGGAATTTATTAAGATGTCTAAGTAAGTTATTTAAGCAAGCATTTTTAGCACCTGCACTTACACTGCAAGTTAACTGAATCTACAGATCACAAACGCAACTTTCCTGCAAAGTATTACTTTCTTAATATCTTTTCATTTACATGATCTAATATCTACTGAATCTGATTCTCAGTGTAAATTTAATGACTTCAAAAAGCAGCAAATGTTTGAAAAAAAAAATTGCATTTCCTCCTGATATAATGCATATTTGTAATGATATACTATTATGTCAATAATGCTTAAATAAATCTTTTTAGGCATTAAATTTGAAATATTTTTATTTTTGAAATTTCAATTTGTGTTTATTTTATGCAGATATAAATGAATGCGAATCGTCTCCATGTAGCAATGGTGGAACATGTGTCGATTTAGTGAATGGCTATCATTGTATATGCACACCAGGATGGGAAGGACTAACTTGTGAAAAAGGTATTTTTTTAAATACTGCTTGTATATTAGGTCATCTTAAAAGAGAAAATTTTCAATTTCAATGTTTGAGGTCTGTTTTATTAAAATTATAAGCAAGATATTTTGATTATCATAGCAGTCAGACCACCAGTGAGATATGTTTTGAGTTCTATCTTCAAGTTAATTTTTTAATGCTTTTATGTGTTCTTTTTGAGTCATGCCAACAAATGGTGATTTTGATGACTTGTGTTTCTGATTTATTGTAGAACTCATAATATTCACTTTAACATAACTTCGATGCATTTGTTAAAAAAGAATGTTAAATGTTTCATTTTTTATTTTTCATGCACGAAATATAATGTCTCTGACTTAATGTCATTACTTTTCATAAAATTTTAACTACCATTTTTTGATTATTTTCCTTTGGATTTTTAAGCCTGAAATTTGTTTGGTAGATTTTTCAAGTAACGATTATTATATTAAAATTCTTTTGAGGATTTTTTTTTCATGGTATTAACTGAAGTACAATTTATAAATGCAATTTTCTTTCAAATGTTTACCTTTCTAACTTTTGTTGCCAGAGCCTGACCAAGGCAGGGGCAGGGGCATTAGTGAAGTAATGTAACAGATATGAGCCCCCAAAGATGTTTTTGCCCTGGGCCCCAATTAAGCTAAGTCGGGCCCTGTGTGTTGCCTTATTCTTATTTAATGTATTGAACTTCATTCACTAATCCACTTCATGGATTCAAATTCTGTTATTAAATAATTTTCTTCAGATGCTGATGAATGTGAATGGAAGCCCTGCGTCAATGCTGTTGGATGTCGTAATCATGATGGTGATTATGAATGTCATTGTCAAGATGGATGGGGAGGGAAAAATTGCACATTAAATATTAATGACTGTGTTGGACATTGTCAAAATGGAGCAACCTGTATAGACTTGGTAAATGATTACCATTGTGCATGCCTTCCTGGATTCACAGGCAGAGACTGCCAAACAAACATAAATGAATGTGCCAGTAATCCTTGCGTAAATGGTGGAGAATGTGTTGATTTAATTTATGGATACCGATGCATTTGTCCTGTTGGCTTCAAAGGCACTGAATGTCAGGTAATTTTTTTTATTTTATTTTGTACATAATTTGGTTAAATTCAGAAACTATTTACATAAATGGCGCATTTATTCGTTTTTTCTCATTGCCATGCTTAGTACTTTCCTTATGGGAAACAAAATTATGTGTATACAAATAAACATAAATAAATGCATTAATAATCATAACATAAATTTTAAAAAATATGTGTTGATGTAATTTATGGACATTAATGTGTTTCTCCCACTCGTTTTAGACATGTCAAGTCTGAGATAAATGTATATTGGATAATATACGTATATAAATAAGTTCTTAGGTTACTTGCAGAAATAATGTATTAAATTAATTTTTGTTATTTATATCAATGTATTTTTAAACACTAGGTTCATATCATATTTAAATTAAAAATGATTTTAAAAGTATAGATATTCAGCAATTTTTTTCGACTAAATCTTATATTTTAATTGTTGTTATTGTTTTTTATATGAATAATGGTTAAATTATTATTTAGCTTTTACATACCTATGAAATATAAGGAAATTTCAAATCTAGAAAAACGTTATCCTATCCACAGAGGCTTTGCAAACACACACACACACACTCATATATATATATTCTCCCTTGTCCTCCACTATTTACATCACTGCCTGCCCGTTGTAATTTTTTTAATAATGAATTATTTTACTTTCTCTTAAATTTAAGAATTTAAGAGAAACCCACGAATTAAGAATATCCACGAAATATATAATTAATTGGAAAAAATTCAGAATGATAAATATGTCATTTCAATTTCAGATTGATGTTGACTTATGCAATCCAAATCCATGCAAGAATGAAGCTTCCTGTTTCAATATGAACAGAGACTACTACTGTCATTGCCCCGAAGGCTTCTTTGGAAAAAACTGCTCTCATAAACTGAGTGATTGTGCTCTTCCATACTGTGAAGGTAAACGTTTTGATAATACTTTATTTATAAATATTTTATATTTATTATCAATGCATTACATTCCAAACAAGTAATTACATACTATTGTTCTTACATGTATTAAATTCTGAATTTTATGGCTTCTATGTGATGAACCAACACAAATTTAAAATGCTGTTAGTTTGTTCGAATAAGATTTTCACCGATTTTCAATAACTTGTACAAACCACTTATCAATTTGAAACTAAACATTTTCCGAAAGGTGGTGCTTCCGCTTATATATGTTTGTTTTCTTCATCATTTACGTCGGTATATTTGCTTAAATGCTTTTTTCTTCTACATTAACGGCAAGATTGCTTTTCGAGCCGCTGAAAAGATGCCTGTTGTTTACGGGAAAAAATTCTGAGAATTAATGAAAATGTGCAAATTGTTTATTAAATAAAAAACGGGACGATGCTCCTGTCGGCCATTCGCAGTTGTTGATAAACAAATTAAGGCACTGATCACAAATAATGATCAAATTTCTTACTGTGAAATAGCAGAGATGCAAAATATCATCTCAATCATTTATAAGCATTTGATGCAATTTGGTTTCATTACTCGCTTTGATAATACCCTACAAATAAAGATGAGAATAAAGAATAATGAACCTTCTTTTCATACGAAATTTATAGCTCAATCACAACAAAAATTAATGATTCTTTTAGCAATTGACGGAGAAGGATGAGAAATGAATCATCCAAAATAATGCTGAGTGAAAACGGTCTTGGAGTTATTCGAGTAACCCATTATCAACTACCCCAAATCCCAGTACCCATTCTCAGAAAATTACGTTCTGTAACTTCTCAATAAAAATATGGTTTAACGCTAACAAACTACAGGATCCTTAATTTCTCAAGATGGAAGGGTAAAACAAAACTAATGATACAGAAATATTCTCTCCCCCCCCCCTAAATTATCCTCAGGCTATGCACAAAGGGACAGCTTATAGCTAACTGTCGAAAAACCCAGTGTAGAGAATATTTCTGCATAACAAATAAACATCCATACAGCATTTATGGGGTCCATGGGTTGACCGAACAATTACATGATCAATGTCTAGAATTTTACAGTTGGGTTTTACTTCGCGTGAAATTACATCCCTCTTTTTTGGAAAATGTGATCTGGACAGAACGATGCCATTTTAATCCAGAAAAAAATATTAATCTTCAAAATGATCACGTTAGGTATGATAAAATCTATTCACCATCAGTGGTAGTTTTTTGTAAATGTGTTGTATGATACTTTTAGAAGCACATAATCCCATTTTGTGCTCTAATATTTTGAATGGTTGCCATTATATTTAGTTAGTCTTTTTTAGCATTATATCTGGATTAGGAATGAACTACCTATAGCAGAACTTGTTCTATAGATCGTTGCCGATAAAATTAAAAAATATGTCTTATGTGACAAAAGATGAAATGGATTGCATATACTTACATGTTGTTATAAAACTACCTACTGTCTACAGATGCATCAATGAAAACGTTATTATTTTCTGATTCTATCCTTTTAACAACCTTTTGTGATAGTATCGTATCCTTGAAAATTATAACTAAAGTTACAATCAAATGCTGGTCAAAAGTATAGAAAAATGGTAAATCAATAAATTTTCCTTTTGATATCTCAGCAAATTTTATAGATAGAAGCATGAAATTGTGTATGCATATAGATGAATGCAAGAAAAATATTTTTCAAACCGACACTGTTTCGCCGTAGAGGCCATATAAAACTTTAACTTTTCTGACTTATTATTATTTTCTCCATATGTTTTCATATTTTCATATATATCCTTAACTTATTTGATGAAACTTTGAAACTATCTCTCTCTCTCCCTCCCTCTCTCTCTCTGTGTATATATATATATATATATATACAGGGTGTCCCAAAAAGATTGAAACGCGCTTTAATTCTTTAACCGTTAGAGATAAGTAGGGGTTGTAATTTGAAAAAATGTTCAAAATAAGATAGGAGAGAAGATTACATTAAGAAAAAAAAATCCACCTATGAATTTTAAAAAGTTACACTTTGTAAAGTTTTATACAGCCCCTCTATGCAAATTTGGTCAATTAGAAAGTTTTTCCTTTCCATCCCAGAAGACCATTAAAAATAACTGCATAACTGTATCTTTAAAACTTTTTGAATAATAACACAGAAAAAAAAATTGACTTATATCACTTTTCCATACCACTTGAAAGACCTTTTCGTCGGTGAAAATAGGGACCATATCCAAATTGATAATAGGAATTCTTCGATCAAAAAAAGATAATAAGCGTAAAAGAAATCCAAAATGGCATTTAAATAAAGTCCTTATTGATGGAGTTAAACAGTTTTGACAACATAAGATTGTAAGAAGTGTAACATAAAAAAATAATAATAAATAAAACGAACATACATTTAAAAACACACGAATCATAAAGCATTCTCAAAAGGTTTTCCATCAACACCAATACATAATTGGGCTCTTCTAATAATGCTTCTGTAAATATTTTGGAGTTCTCCTCCTGTAATATTATTGCATGCATTAATTATCTTTTGTTTAAGGTCAGTTACATTCAGGGGGCGAGTATTATAAACTAGCGTTCGAAGCCAACCCCAAAAATAAAAATCGAGTGGAGTTAGATCAGGAGATTTGGGGGGCCCTTCTGTGGGTCCATTCAGACCAATCCACTGTTTATTAAAGTTTTCGTTGAGACAGTTTGTTACATTTATAGACTTGTGTGCTGGCGCTCCGTCTTGTTGAAAATCCATTTTTTTTACTAATGACAATGGTGTCGTCTCCAAAAGTATCTGTTACTATGCCATTTAAAATAAGTTGCAAATATTTTATAGCTGTAAGTGTTCCTTCATAAAACACTGGACCAATCAGTTTTCCGTTCCGCACCATACGGACACAGAAAACTTTCTCTGATGATGTATTTCTTGCACAAAAAATGGTTTTGTATCATTCCAATAATGTTCGTTGTGTGCATTTATGTGTCCATTTTCCGTAAACAAACATTCATCAGTCAAAATAATGTTCTTGACAAAGTTTGAATCTGTGTCCTGTTGGAGTAATAACCAATTGGAGAATGCTACAAGTCGGTTAAAATCAGAGGGATGGAGTGCTTGAAGTCCATGAATACAAAATGGATGCCAATTGTGTTTTTCAAGTATTCTATGGATTGACGTCCTAGGTAATCCTGTAATTGCTCTTGCTTTTCGAATTCTTGATCGTGGGTTGGAAGAAAAATATGCAATAATATCAATTTCTTGGTCTTCATTGAACAAGATATTTCTACCAGGGCCAGGTCTTGGATTAAATGAACCGGTAGGATTAAATGAAATTTCAGGCAAATAGGGATATCGTCGTCCAAATTCCCGAGCAGTTTCTGCATTATTTCTATTGCAAATAGAATAAACCATTGCTAGTTCAAATAGTTCGTCATTTGTTAAAAGTACCATAATGCAAAATTAGTTACAGTATTTTTACTTCGACGATATGAAACTCAATATCGCTGAATGATTTCTAAACTTTATTTTGATATGCACGAGGAAATCTTGGTTAAGTTGTACAGGAAAGAAATAATTTTGGAACTAAATAAGTAAATTGAAAAATAATCGTCTACATTTCTTTATGTAACTTAAAAATAAAATTAAAAAAATTTTAATATACACGTATTAGAAGCGGTTAAATTCCAGTTAAATGACAGGCAAAAATCGTCTGGCAGTTAATTTGTTAGAATGTGCTGTGTTAGAATGTTAGAATTCATGACAAAAATGTGATGAATTTAAAAACAATTAAAATTCTACCACACTAATTTAACAGTATATTTCTTTTTTATAAATTTTGCTATGAAAGTCTATCAAACGGCTTTTATTGATTTTCAACGAAATCTTATAAAATTTCTAATGTAAATTTGGATTACACGGCATAAAATTACTTGCCCCTGATAAGATTAAAACTGTATCTTGAATCTACCGTAAATACGCAAAAATGTGTTTTGTAAATAATATAAAAAATTTATGTGTTTATAATTTGTTGCAAATTTACATTTCGATTTTGGTATATGGTCACTAAAAACAGCGTTCAATTTTCAATTACGCATAACTTACTCAATTTTAAAGTTACAGTTATGCAGTTTTTTTTAATGGTCGTCTGGGATGAATAGGAAAAACTTTCTAATTGACCAAATTTGCATAGAGGGGTTGTATAAAAATTTAAAAAGTGTAACTTTTAAAAATTCATTGGTGGATTTTTTTTTCTTAATGTAATCTTCTTCCCTATCTTATTTTGAACATTTTTTCAAATTACATCACCTACTTATCTCTAACGGTTAAGGAATTAAAGCGCGTTTCAATCTTTTTGGGACACCCTGTATATATATATATATATATATATATATATATATATATATATATATATTCTGAAATTTTTTCTTAGATATGGACAGTTGCATTGCATATGTTGAATCAAATTCCTCTCATACTCAAATTGTGAGAACAAATGTTTGTGGAGAACATGGAAAATGCACAAGTGAACCATTTTCTGATTTCACTTGTGTTTGTGATCTGGGCTACACAGGACGTTATTGCCATGAAAGTAAGTGGCCTGATTTAAAATATTTATCTGTATTTATTTTTTTAACAATATTTTAAAAGTTTACGTTTCGTTGGATTTTTTTTAATCGTCACTATTTATAATTTCATAACTTATAATATGCATGATCATTTAAGATATCTCTTAGAAATCTATACTTTGGAAAAATGATGAATCATATTTCAATATATTTTCAGATATTAATGACTGTGTTTCATATCCGTGTCGAAACGGAGGAACTTGCATCGATGGAATGAATTCTTATCATTGTTTATGTCGTGATGGATGGGAGGGCCCTCAATGTAATATTGGTGAGTATTTTTTAGATATTACAGCATTTATGTATATGCTATATATAAATTGCAAACAACTAAATGCAAGCTTTAATTGAAATTCTTTTATAATTTTTTAGAAAAAAATGAATGTGATTCTAATCCGTGCTTGAATAATGGTACTTGCATCGATGCTGAAGCCGGATTTTGGTGCACTTGTAAACAGGGTTGGAAAGGGAAAACGTGTAACTTGCGTAAGTTTTTTTTTTTTTTTATAAAATTGGTATGTTATGCTCATGATCTGAATGAATTTGACATATACTAAAAATCATCCATCTTTTAGGGCATAGTCATTGCGATGTTGATACATGTCAAAATGGTGGTACTTGTCGAGACATGGGTGATTCATTTCATTGTACTTGTAATGAAGAATGGGTTGGTCATTCCTGTCATATACGTAAGTTAATCAAAAATTTTACTTGATGTCTTTTGTTTTTGTTTAATGTTACATCTGTTTTATGCTTAAAATTTACCTCTTCCTTGCAGCAATCAGTCCAAGTTGTCAATCCAACCCTTGCCAAAATGGGGGTACATGTATTAATAAAGAAAATACATTTTTATGTATGTGTCGTGAAGGTTTTGGAGGTCAACAATGTCAGCACAGTAAGAAAACATTTTTTTAATTTTTTTGGTTTTTATAAACTATAAGCCATAACAATTTTCTATATAGAGAGCTACAGAACTTAAGATATGTATTTCTGTCTTTATGTTTCATACATGTTTTCCTCATAAATTCAAAAAATAATTTTTTTTGTCGTTTAGATATAGATGATTGTCAGCCTAATCCGTGTTTTAACGGCGGTCATTGCATAGATGGAATTAATTGGTTTATGTGCGAATGTACTCCTGGATTTACAGGACCAGACTGTCGTATTAATATTAACGAGTGCTCATCTTCGCCTTGTGTCGAAGGCTCCACGTGCATAGATGACATCAATGATTTCAAATGCATTTGCCCTCCACTAAAAACAGGAAAAATCTGTGATACAGGTAGACCTTTTTGATTTTATTAAATTTTCCAATCATTGGTATTCCTTGTCTATATAAGCACTAAATAATTTTTTAGACTCATGTGCGTTACATATAAAAATTATAACAAAGATATGGAATATATATGAACCAAGAAGAATGATTATTTCAAATAATTAAAATAATTAAAACTTTTAGTGCTTTTTTTCTGTTTTCTGAAAATTATTACGACCTTCTTTTGCATCCATAAAAAAACTTCTTTAAGCTATATGAAAATTAAATAATTATATGTCAGCTTTCTGTAATAAAGGTAGCGCGTCTTTCTTGTGATCTGGGCGTACCGGAATCGATTCCAGGTTCGGGCAGGATTGTTCGTCTTCTATGTTCTATCTGTGAAGCGAGTGAATGTGCTCTTCTGTATGAAGGGGTTGTACAAGCGAATGTAACGCATGAAGTAGCTAAGTCGTACTCTTGGCCCTAGTTGGCGCTACAGAAAAAACCAGAGACGCTCACGGCTTAAATTGCTGACAGATAATTATTGGCAGGCTTGCAAAGTTCTATAAGTCACAGCAACAAATAATTATATAAAAAGGGATTTAAATTATTCCAGATAATGCTCATGATCGCAACCAAAATTAACACTTTGTCACCTTCTACCTACCGGAGAGTACAGAAGTTTTCACAACAGTTTTGACATTGACTAAAAGAACATAAGATGCGTTTTCAAAAAGTCACGAATCTATTTTACGTTTCACGTTTTTTCCAGAAAGAGTTTTCTACCGAATTGGTAAAAGGTTGAACCCCCCATTTTCCTTTATTACAAAAATTTCTCATTTGCAGGCCCTAAATAGTTTTTTGGCAACTATGATTCTGAGCATTTATTTTATCTTTGTTACATTTTCCTATGTTTTCGGTTTTTAAATAAAGATAATTCATTCTTAAATTCCACTATTAGAATTTTGGTATCTTTATCTCATTGTAAAAATAGTGAAGTAAAGAAAATTTAAATTGTTAAAATTAGAAAGGTAAGCCTATCATTTAAAATAATAATATATTTTTTTAAATATAATATTGCCTTCAAAGCTTTTGACCAATTTTATGATATTTAATCATTTCAAATCCAAATGAATTTCTTGGTAATACGAATAATATAAAACTGAAACAGAGTATTTGAAATTAAAAGATTGAAATAGCTAAAACAAAATGGATTTATTTCGCTTCTGATATATAAAAGTATTGTGTTTCGAAAACCCATGATCAAAAGTTGTTCCTTTCTTTTAGACATTAAAAAGACTTGCGAGTTCCAAGGAGTCATGCGCATGGATGGGAGTCAATGGGAATTTGAATGTAATACTTGTTTATGCCAGGATGGGAAGGTCATCTGTTCTAGAGTAAGACTTCATTGAATTTATTAGATTTTTTTCTTAACTTTCCTAACTATTGTCTTCTGCTATGTTTTACTAAATGAATCTTATTCTTTTAAGGACCAGAAATAACTATTAAATAATTTTTCATCTCTGTTCCTGTAAAACGCTATCCTCCTCTCTCCAATACTTCTAATTGCATAATATTTTAAAATTTTCCTAAATATAAAGAATTCTCTTTTTAATTCTGATTTTAAAAAATCATTTGTTTTATCAATAAATTGGCATAATGTGCAATGTTAATCAATTTTACGCTTTATAGGTCTCTTGTGAAAAACAATTATGCGACCATCGCGGGAACTTCGGAGACTATAATAAACAGTGTTTTGATGGACAACTATGTGTACCCTTTTTTACTGTACCTTGTTTCACTAAACCTTGTCCTGTTACTGGCAGATGCTTGTCTGACGTAAATGCAAATTTATACATAGATGATCATCTCCCCCTACACTGCCAGCCAAATAAAGCCATTCTCTCAGATAACTGTGCAAAATTATCAGTCAGATTTTCTGAGACTGTTGTACCATTGGTAAGTTTCATTTCTGATGTTGCTTATTATATGTAACTTTTTTATGTAAACAGTCGTTTTATATATATTTTTTTTCTTTGCTCTTTTTTGTTGTTGTTGTAACTAAATTCTAGAACTTTACTAAGCAATTGCAGCATTCAAAATGCTATCTTCGCAACTATTGAAAAAAATTTCATTATTTAAAAGCACTTCTTGTTACAACATTTTCTTCGAGATGAGTTTTAAGCATTTTAATAATATTTAATATTTAATATCTGTATTATAACTATAGCTAAATATCATTTAATTTAAACTACTTATAAACTAGGTTTGCTCAACTGATACCAAATGTTCTTACAAATATAATTCTACTTACATTGACTTAAATATGGGACATGTCGTAAAATTAAATGGAGTTACGAAAACTTTTATATTGCACATTCTTTTTTGATTTTGCAACATTTATAAGCAAAAATAGTTATGAAAATTGCTTTGGCAAAAATCATTTTAATGACTAATTAAACATTTTTAATTAAATTTAATTTGTGTTATTATTACTAAATTAAATTATTTATTTCTTAACTACAACGTTTTTTTTTTTTTCATCTTCTTTTGACTAAAATGAGTGGGTGGATTTTTTTATTTATTCCGAAAAGAATCGTGAATGGGAAAGCTTTGAGGACCTTAACACGTAGATAATTTACTTAAATACTCATTAAATTTACATAAACTTCATGGTGATAGCTTAATAATAAATAAATATTTTCAGCAAAAATTAATGGAATTGTGTATTGAAATTGTAATTTCTGCAGTAAATTCCATTTCTCTAAAGCACGTATAGCAGTTAGCGCTCCTGAATTGTGATGTAGATGTGTTGTTAATATTGATGCAATAAAAATGTTTGGAGTGTAAGTTTTGTTAAAGAAAAATGCATAAATAAAGACATAACAACTTATTATTTTTAACTTTTCATACTTGGATTGTGATGTATATCTCAGTTCATAATAATGGGGCATTTTCTGAAACTAATAATTCGTCCTTTTAGAATGTTGCACTGGTATTCATATTCACTTAATAGTGCTATTAAAACTTATTTGCTTAAAATATATTATTTTTTTTTCTCAGAAATTCAATTCTAAATTGAAATTTCTTCTCAATTAAAATAATAAATAATTTCTTCTTTTAGTTTATCAATAATGACAGAATATGCCTTGAAATTCAAAAATTCATATGGTCAATGGATTTTGTTGATATACCAGTGTTTTCTCAATGTGCAATACAGGAAAATATGTTGCAACTCATGGAAGTCACCATTGTAAGTTTTAGCTTTTCATAATCCTGTAGAAAAGTATTTTGATTTTTAACTACTCAAAAATCGGATTTTTAGCTGTCTTCTATACAGTATTTATATTTTATTTCTTTGATTCAAAAATCCGTAAAATGATTTAATAGAAATCTGTATTTTCTACAACATTCTAATTTATTTCAGAAAGCTATACTGATGTTTGACTTTTTTTAATTTTAGTTTTTTCAGATTAAAATTATAATAAAACAAAGTTGCTAACTTTTAAATTAAAAAATGTATACTTTCTTGATTCTTGTTAAATCTCCATCCATTTATTACATAAAGTATTGACATAAGATTTTACACTTATCTTTAAGTGGCATTGAAATTTTATTTTGTACTTCTCATTTCATATTAATACAAAATTGTGCCATGGCTATGAAAAGTTAGCTTTGGCTGTCAATAAATTACTTTGCATTGTTTATTTGTATGTAAAATGTATTTTTTAAATTAAATGTTAACTTTTTATTCTCTTTCTTTTAAAGTCAACAGATATTGAGGCTACTAAGGATACACAAGCTACGTTGATGAAAGTTGTTCAAAATTTAGCGGATTACTTTAGGAAAAAGAAATTCCGCAGTAATTTTCTAGAATCTGTACTTGAAGTTATGACAGAAACATATTCTGTTGGACCTGAAAGAATCGGTAAGAACTAATGGCAGTCTTTTTTATAAGTAAATGACACAGAATATTTATACCACATGAATGTATTTTCTTTTTTATTTGCGGAGGGAGATCGCTAATTTTGTATTGTAAGTTAGTAGTAATCTTTTTTTTTTAAACACAAGGTCTGCGCATGGTTTTTAAGAAATAGTGTATAGTTTGTATTTTCATGTCCTAAATCTACATATGCCTTAAACATTCAAGTCAAAAACTTTTAAAACGAAGAATAGCGCCTCCATACTGCAGAAACGTTCCCTTAATCAGATACGCAATCATATTTTTCATAATAATATGCAAATATTATTAACAAAATCACCTTCATAGTAAAAATATTTATTGTAGTTTTCTAGGTAGCTAAATTAATTTTAAATTTCTGTTATTTATCATCAGTACCATTATCTGCATTTGCTTTTTTTAGCTTGTTACATCAATGTCTTGGAGGCTATAGAAGGAAATAAGATACATTTTTGAAAAATTCTAAACAATCTGGGGCAAGATATATATATATACAGGAACATACTTTTTGATTAGCTTTATTGGTTTTGAGAAATTTGTGTGGTTTTAAAAAAAACCACATAAATATACTTTAAAGTTGACATTTGTTAAAAAGAAAGGAATAAATGAAAATATGATATATTAATATTTAATTGTGAATAAAAGTTTATTTATTTAATTGTAAATAATTCACTATTTTTAAATTAATATTTTTGGATTTTTTACACTTAAATTATATATATGCATATTTTTTTATCTTTCAGCTGAGAATCAGCAGAAATATTTGGTACCTTTTGTAACATCATTATCTATTGCCATGATTGTTGCAGCTGGTGCTTTGGTAATTATTTTCAAAGAAAGATGTTATCAGATGAAAATTTCTTGTTCATTTTCGAGATCAGAAGCTAACGAACAAGAACAGCCATCATCAGTTAACAATCAAAATGCCGATAATTGGAGGAGATATTTAAATAAGCTTCATGCTCCTCCAGAATCTGCCACAGTTAATGAAAGCATACCTAAAGCAGATTCTTCATTTTACCAAGCTCCAGATAATAAATATAAAACTCTTACTTCTGACACAAATAAAAACCGAAGTATCCCCTTGCCTTTTAAAAACAATTTGCATAAAAGTGATCTGGCTTCGATTCAAAGTAAAGAATGTTATCCGGAAAATGAATTAATCGTTTAATTTGAACTGTAATATTAAATTATCTTCAAGAATTTTTAACACACATTGGACACTTTTTCGGAGTTTATTCTGTAATTGTATACTTTTCAAGAATTTTATCACAAATTGAACGAATTATAATAGTTTCTTTATAGCTATGTATTGGTATATTGAATATGTTAAAAAAAAGTCCTCCTATCCAGTTAAATTAAAGTAGACAAGTGAGACTTGTGTTAAACATGCCACAGGAACAAAGATTTAGTGTTTTGCATCAGTCCATTTTTGTATTTTAAAACAATACAGAATTTTTCGAATGTGTATAAGAAAGTCATAAAATATATCTGTGATATAAATATTGATTCATCTGTGGTAAAACCTCGACAAAGACCATGCATAAGCCATCAAGAATACATTCTGATTTTTTAAAAATTAATCATTTCGAAGTGCGACTATTTCTATGTGGCATTATCTTTAAAATGCAATGTCTAAAGTGTGATTAAATGAGGCCAAAGTATCAACCTTTGCATGAAAGTCATGTACATTAATACTTCCATAATTTATGCAATCATAAATGTCATTCAAATAATTTTTTGTATATATGTATGTAAATAATGTTTACAGTGTGAAAGTATTTTAATTCATTAACATCCATCGTCCTCGATTGAGGAATGTCAGTTTTTATGTCTTTATTGAAAACTAATTGGGTGTTAATGAGTTCAGAAGGTGCCATAATTATTGTGCACGAACATTTCATTGATTCATATGTGGTACTTAAATTAACATTGGATATCAGTAAACTGGCCTTTTCATTTGTAACTATACTTGCAGAATTAAAATAAGGTTGAATTACTTGAATACGAAACTATCAAAAAATCTCATATTATTAGATTGTTTTCATGTTAATCTGATTAAAGATTGGTTTATTTTAAAGAGTACTACAGCTCTTAAACTGGACAAATAAAAATGTGCAATGGCATAATGTCGAAAATGAAGATAAATGCACCGAAGTAATGGTTTATAAGTCATAAAACTTGATCAGGAAACGGAAAATAAAACACTGTACTGAGATTATAAAAAACTGAGACTTGAAAAGTACTATCAATACAACGAAATAAAAAATTATTATTTAAGTTCAAAATGCGACGCTATTGAAACTATGTTTTCCGTACAATTATTAATTTGATATTGTCTTCAGCAGGTAAAAATTTCAAAAGGAGAATTTTTCATGCAAAAGCCGTTTGTTTTCAGCTTTAGTTTTAAAATAAAACCTAAGCGTATTAAGCGATTTTCTATATAGAAGAGTTTGTGTTAAAAGCATAATTTACCACTTGAACTCAAGTTCAAAGGAGTTTTCTAGAAAATTATTTTGCAATAAATTTATTTTTGTAAAAGTGAATATACACATTTTTTAAATATCAATCGTAAATTGAACTTCTAAATTATTCTGAAATTTAAAAAATATATATTAAGTAAATACAACATTTCCTTTCTCTTGAATAATATTATGCATAAAAGTTAGTTTGTATTCAATATTTGTACAGCTTCTTACTTTTCTTTTGTTCTCTTTTTCTATTTTTCTTGAAGAAAATAGAGATTCTTTCTTTTTTAACAAGAAATAATTTGAATACAATTTGTAGAAGAAATTGTGAATCGATTTCTCTGTGTTCTAAATTAATACTTCCATTTCACCATTGTTTTGTAAAATTTTTCTTTTTTCTTAACTGTGTTATAAGGGAATACCACAGACTATGCAGTCAAATATTATGTTGTATATATTTATGTAACTGTGAACAGATCTAGTCAGCTATCACATACAATGTAAATATGAGGTCCATACATCCTGCGTTTGCACCCAGAACTTGAAAATAACTTTTCGTCCTTAAGTTAACAGTTAATAAATTTTGCAAATCTTCAAAATAAAAAAAAAATAAAAAAATAAAACATAACTTTTTGAGAATTACTTGTAAAATGACTGAACTTTTTAACTCTTACCTGAACTGATTTTCTTTCTTTCCATTAAGGTTTATGCAAATCTTCTCAACTTTCAATAGAAAATATTTAGCTGAAATTCAACTAAAAATTTACTGACTAACACATTTTCAGATTAAAATAACCCAGAAAGAAAATTTCACAATTATAATTTATTTTTTTCACACATTAAGAACAGCAAATTTATTTCTTCCCGACGGGTTTCATGGTTTTCAGTTTATTATATTAAGTGGAATTAGATTTCTTAAAAAAAGTTCAAATAAAAAAAAATTATTCTTTTTTAGTTATTTCTTTCAACAATTAATGTAATTTTTATGACTGTAAATAATACTTCATAATTAGTTTTTTTAAAGTTTTTAAACATTAAAATTAAAATTTTGTATACGTTTAAATATAAATTCTTGCGTATAACTTTATTTAGAATAAGCATCTTCTGATAATTTATTAAAAATCGTTTTTTATGTCAATTTTCCATTGTAAGTACTATAATGCCCATATTATAACTCATTTTACACTTCCTACTTGTAGAAACTTTTCACTTATTTCAGAATATTATCACTGAACTCCTCAGAAGGAAACTAAACAATAATAATAATAATAATCTTTATCTTAATAATAATTTTTATGTGTATGAAAGTAGATTATCAATAAGTTATATTCAGTTCAGTTAATGGAAAACTCATAAAACCATTTTTATGTATAAAAAAAAAAAGAATAGAAAAACTTTTTATGTACCTTACAATGTTGAATTTGTTTTATACTGATAAATTTAAAAAACAATTATTTTCATACAGAAGAAGAGTTTTGTAATCATTTAACTTTTCTGCTCATATTTTATATGGAATATTTTCAGTTCTGATGTCATGTATTCATTTTGTATTTATGTTGTATTTTGTTAATAAATTTTTTGAAAGTATTTGTAAAGTTTTATTCATATTTTCTCACTTTTACAGCAAATGTTTATTATCTGCTTTTGTGATTTATATTAAACTTGACTGATAATTAAAGTATCACACACTATTTAGTAAAGAAAATTAGATTCTTACAAAAATTCTTTTAATATCATCCAAAAATTGGAGGGGCAACAATATCAAATAGAAAAACCCAAACATTAACATTATAACTACTTTTTATTAGATATTAGCTGAACTAAATTGGCGGGGGAAAAAATCCCACCATGAAGAAAAATTATTGCAGAGTAATGAAATTTGGACAATGCATTTGTTTAGTTAACATGTTATCGCCGAGCTAAGTCGGTGACAAATTTTCTTATTCACCTTCTCTCCTTCGATCAGAAAGTAGAATTTTCTTCCTTTACGTTTCTTAAGAAAGAAAGAAAAATGAAAGAATAAAAAGAGCTGAATTAAACGTTGGGGGAGTAATTATTAAGGGAAATACAGTAATGTAATACGTGTAAAAGAATAAATTACTAAATAATTTCAAAAGTCAGAGTATTCAGGTTTTTTCTAATATACAATAATATGGCAACAAAAATATTATCAAATCAACAATCGACGATGAGGAAAATTGACGACAATTTAAACGATGAGGAAAAATTAATCAGTCATCCGGCCTCAACCACTACTTAGATATCCCCAATTTCTTTTGCATATTAAAGCTCATAATCCTTAGATAAGCCAGCAATGATCGTCTGTTTTCTCTAAGACCCCATTTTGAGAATTATCGCAAAATAAAACTACATCGCCCTGGACTAATTGTGGCATTTTATTCGTCAACTAACTTTGCCATTTTGCAATCATAGTTAATCAGCTATATGTTTAATTGGCAAGAACGCTACGAAATATTTTCATTTATTGCCAAATTAAGTATGTTTTTATTTGGGTCAAACCCAATTTAGTTGACATGGCTAAGTTTGTACTATTAATGAGGTAGATGAACAGCTAATCGCCATATCGGGCTATATTTTATCCGCTAAAGGCATAAAAAAGAATACTTAACAATCTTTTGTTTATCCAATCAAAGAAATTAATTTTGAGTAGTAATTACCAACATTAGTTCTCGAATTCATAATGCAATTCCAATCCCCGAAACCCTTCAAAAGTATCATCTTTGCTCAAGCCGGGTATTTGTATTTTCAATGATGTTAGGTCACTTAATTAGTGAGAATAACATCACACCATTTGTTTAATTAATGAAAACATTCTAAACGCAATAAGTTACAAATGGAAATAACATTTTTAAATAAAGAATCTTTGACTGCTTTTTTTAAAAAAAGTTTTCCAAATTGTAATCCAGCAGGAAATCATGGTAAATTCGCTATGTAAGTTGAATTAGCCCGTTTTCCTTCTGAATTATTCAAGAGCTATTTGCAGAATTCCTGTTGAGCTATTTATGTCGATTGTCTCGCTTATTTATTGGAAATGGGGTTATTATAAAACTCCAATTCCCGATAATCTCTCAATTAAAATGAAGAAAAGAGGTATTTTGATACCATTCAGTTTTTTCCGTGAAATTTTACTCTCAATTTTTTTTCATCTCTTTAATTACCTTAAAAGTATAAACACAATTCAATACGTGTTTCTAAACCTCAACTTCAAGTAAACTACTTTTAAATAACTTCATTTATCATTAGACATGAATATTTCTATTATTTTCTTTCAAAAATATGTATTTAACTCTAATTTCTTTAACAGAAAATATACGGAACACAGAATACGCCAATCAGTTTTCAGTTCATAGAAAGTTGATAATCTTTATTTCAGCTCGAAGTTTAGAAGGAATATAAAATTTTCTTTTGATATCTTCGGATTATAATAAAACATTATAAAGGATAAAAAATTTTAATGACGCATGAATTTATGTCCATTTTTACTTAATTGTGTAACGAAGTATGCAAAGAGAAAGTATCGTAATCGTCAAAAAATGTGAACTCGAGATTTTGACAAATTTCAACATCTCAGATTGCCCTGAATCCGTAAAGTACCGTTTCAGAATTATGCCTGTCTATATATCTGTGAACAAGCTCATAATTGCCTTAAGCTAGGCAGAAGAACTTTCGCGTGTATCCTTTATATCAAATTTGTAGATTTCTATCAAAAGACGAGCGAAATCTATTAACATAAAATCTGTTTGGCTGTGTGATTAAAAGTGAATACGATAAATAAAAAAACGTAACTATACGAATAAATTTTGGTAAAATGTAAAAACATCGAATTTTGAATTGAATTCGTCTACCGTCTATTCATCTGTACTTTTGCATGCATATAAACAAGGTCATTTATAAAACGCAATGACTTAGATAAATGGAATTTCATATGTGATCTTCATATCAAAATTGTAGTTATCTGTTAAATTTTGATTACAATCGGTTAAAAAAAGGGAAATCACAATGTATATTTGGCTGTATTTACTACAGTACGAAGCACAAAGCTCTCGCGTACGGATGTCTGAAAATAAAAATCTCAGCACTTGGGAGATTCACAGCCTTTTCCAATATCTTTTATTGAGAGGAGGGGGATGAAGCCTTTACACTAGGCATACTAGAAACGCGCTAGTTTAACAGAATAAGAATGTTTTGCACTTAAATAAAGAAGAAGAAAAAAAGATATATTTATTAAGAATATTTTTTTTAAATATTTTGTTCCTATTAAATATAATACTCGAATGCTTGAACTCTGTTATGCCTGCTTCAGACGGGCATATCATTGTCACGTCATTTTGTTTTTCTCTGCTTCTTTTTTCTGCTTTCTGCCTTCCTATCCTTACACTACTCGCACTAAGGCTTGGACAAAGAATGTTGATAACATATAACAGTGGAGCGCAAACAATTTTCATTTGAAACTCCCCTGTTTTGTATAAAATGTTGTCGCGACCTCCGGATAAACAGTAGAAATTTTGTTTAATCATCAACGAAGTTACAATGAAATTATTTTCGGGGTTTGCTCTTACAAGGCGTTTTTAAAAGTGTAGTGACGTCGTCGATTGAAATTACGCCTTTTTAAAATAACGCATCAAACTTAAAAACCATCATGAAAATTTTATAAAAGTTATAACATTATAAAAATTAGATAATGAATCAACACAAATTTTTTTGAAACAGTGCCTTATTTATGCATATGAGAAAATTTTTTTTTTTTATGAAAAATACTTTAAAAAAACTTTACATCATAAGAGGTCAATGTGAGGTACGTGCTGAGAGCGTGTGAGCAAAGAGCTCATGATTGCTTCTATGTTCGGATCTGTATTGAAAATCGCAAGCCGTAAGTCATCCTCTGGTTCCAAATTTGGAAACTAACTTTGAAAAGTCGGATTCACATGAGTGAGTCGATGCAAATTGAATCAAAATAATAATTGCCTTCCTTTTCAAATCTGCATATTCGTTTCCAATCAATAAACAAAATTTATGACAAGTCAGTTAAATTTAATGCGCTGTGTTTCATCTCTTGAAACATCAATTAACTGTTCTTTTTCATTTAAAAGAATATCGGAATTAATTATATCAAACAAAAATGGATCGCGGATCCAATCTAATTCCTTTTTTGGAAACTTTTCGTAAAGTGTTCAACCAATCTTATCAAAGGATGGGAAATGATGTTTTTAAATAACAAGGAATCTATATTATTTTCTTTAGTAAATTCTGAAAAGCACGGGAACATGTATGTGTTGTTTTTGTTCCATTCCAAAGTATCAGCTTATTTTTAAAAGTTTCAATTTTACTGCTTAGCATTAAAATATTTATATCCTCTTCCTGTACTCATATTCAGATCGTTCGGTTTTTCGAAAATATCAACCATGTAACTGAGTTTTCCAAGCTAATCATTAATGAATGAACGTGCCAAAATATATTTCTTTTCCACCAAATATATAAAAAGCTTCGTTTCTCAAATCGAAAATACGTCGCAATATTTTGCCGTGCGAGAACCATCTCACTTCAGTATGTGGTAATAACTTCTCATACACAGAACCTATCTCATTACAGAGTACAGAAAAGAGACGACTTTTTAGGCTGTTGCTTTTAATGCAATTACAGTAACAATATCATTTAATACCTTGTGCAGTTGCTCATAGATATCTTTTGCAACTAGATTTTGTCTATCTATCATGCAATGGCTGCATACTATATGGGGAGCAATTTTCACTGTTAACCCTCTTAGTACTTTGTTACTACCGTTAATACTGCAGCACCATCAATGTAAACCGCGACACAGTAAGTTCAGGCAAGGTAATTTTCCTCAAAATATTTATTAACAATTTCAATACTCAGTCTTCTAACTTTTTACAACATAAAAAAATCTTCAGATGTATCTTCTGTTTGCCAACGGTCTCTGGTGTTGCGCTGCGGCCGTATTGGCTTTTGATATTTAAATAGAGAATTTGTGCTTCTGCTGCCTACTTTTTGCTTTGCATTGAAGTAAGCAAGAATGTTGGCATTTATTACAGATGAAAGTGAGCAGCCGACACCGCCGATCACTACGCATGATAATGGGGGTTTGAAGTTCGTTGACAGCGATAGCGAATATCAGGATCTTAAAATAATAATTGTTGATTTCTTTGCTTGTATTATTTCAGTTCTCTGAAATAAATTGTAAATTTTGCATAATTTAGAATTTTTTGAAGTTAGCGACCTTCCACAAATTTTCTCGCGACCCCCGGTTTACGCACCGTTAATAAATAAAAACTGGAAAAATTGTGAAAAAATTTTCGGTTTCTTTTTGAACTTGAGGAATTCTTCGAAATTATGAAGAATAAAAACCGTTAAGGAAACTTCACGTTTGTTGCTTTATATCATGTTTCACACGCGCACATACACATATGAAATGAGGGATTCTGTGATTAAAAAGTATTGAAAAAAGCACAATATATAAATTGTGTCGATATATATATATACACTGATGGGAAAAAAAATCCCAACACCAAGAAAAAATTATTGTACAGTAATGAAATTTTAGGAATACATTTGTCTAGGTAACATATTTAATTGATTAAAGTTTCAAGATCACAGGCAGAGCCATTGGCGAGAAGAGCCATTTCAAATGTGAAATGTTGGTACATTAGTAACCGGCGTAACCGCCAGAATTTTGAATGCAAGCATGCAAACGTGCATGCATTGTGTCGTACAGGTGTCGGATATCAGTTTGTGGGATGGAGTTCCATGTCTGTTGCACTTGGGCGGTCAATGCAGGGACGGTTAATGCTGGTTATGGATGACGCTGGAGTTGTCGTCCAATGATGTCCCATACGTGCTCGATTGGAGAAAAATCTGGTGATCTAGCAGGCCAAGGCAACATGTCGACACTCTGTAGAGCATGTTGGGTTACAACAGCGGTATGAGGGCGAGCGTTATCCTGTTAGAAAACACCCCCTTGAAAGCTGTTCATGAATGGCAGCACAACAGGTTGTATCACTAGACTGACGTACAAATTTGCAGTCAGGGTGCGTGGGATAACCACGAGAGTGCTCCTGCTGTCATACGAAATTGCTCCCCAAACCATAACTTCAGGAGTAGGCCCTGTGTGTCTAGGCCACAGACAGGTCACTAGCAAGCGTTCACCTGGCCTCCTTCTAACCAACAAACGGCTGTCACTGCGACCAAGGCAGAACTGGCTTTCATCAGAAAACACAACAGATCTCCACTCCGTCCTCCAATGAGCTCTAGCTTGACACCAGTCACGCAATGGTTTGGAGTCAGTGGAATGCACTGTACAGGGCGTCTGGCTCGGAGCTGTCCTTGAAGTAACCGATTTGTAACAGTTCGTTGTGTCAATTTGGTGCCAACTGCAGCTCGAATTTCAGCTTCAGACGCAGTACGATTAGCCACAGCCATACGCCGAATACGACGGTCTTCCCTCTCAGTAGTACCACGTGGCCGCCCGGAACCTCGTCTTCTTGAGGCAGTTCCTTCCCTTGAACACTGCCGCCAATACTCACGCACAGTGGATACATTCCTGCCAAGTCAGCAATATCGCGGAGAGAAAATCCACCTTCTCGTAGCCCTACAACACGACCTCGTTCAAACTCAGTGAGCTGTTGATAATGGCTTCTTCGTCTTCTCAAAGGCATCCTTGACTAACATTAACCCACTACGTCAAATCTCAACTGTAAATAACGATCACGAACCTTACAGCGCTTTTTTAAAGCAAACCTGATTTGCATGTTCATAGTGTCGCTATTAGCGCCACACTTACACGCGTAGCTCGAAATTTGAATCGACGTCATCTTTCAGATGTATAAACACGCCGAACCAAATTTCGTTTATCTAGCACAACTCCTTCCTAGTGTTGGGATTTTTTCCATCAGTGTATGTATATATATATATATATTAATGAGGATATATTATATATATATATATATATATATATATTATATTAATGAGGAGAAATATAAGCCGCAGATGCCTTAAATAATGTGCTGGCATTGTCTTCAAATTATATAATATTAGAAAACAAGCATGAATGTATAACCTCAAATAAATTGAGTTCAAGCCACTTTCTCGTCATCACTACAGTTTACCAAGGAAGCGACCTCAAAAGATTTCAGTGCTTGTGGTTTCATATTATCACAATCTGTCACTGAGTTTATAAATTGTGTCAATAAAAAGTATATTTTCTGTTCAAACGAGAAGTAATATAAGCTATAGATATATCAAATAGCATATAGAAATTATTATCTTCAAATTATATAATGATTGCAGAAAATAAACACGAAATTTAAAAAAATTAAATTAGTTTTGTTCATATTACAATCCTGTAATCAATAAAGGGCCTCAAAATACCTCAGCACTTGTGACCTCATATTATAGCCACCATTGTGTGTACAGGATATTGTATGCCACAAACATAGAAAGTAAATAGCAGAATATCGCTCTAAATCTTCACTTATTTATTTTACATTTCCTTATTGTTGCAATCTTTAAATAGTTTAAAAATAGTTCATCAGATTTTTTTTTTCTATTTCAATTATAAATAGAAATTTGATAAAAATAGGTATAATTATTATGGGATCTATAAAAATCGACACAAAATTAATCAAAGAAATTTAAGTTGTATCCTGAATTCTCACATATCGCAAACACTGAGGCTAGAAATGCTTCAAAAAGAAATAAAGTTTTCACCTACAAGGCACCTACAATTTTTTTCACAACCTAATGGCTTATGGAATCAAAGTATAAATTTCAATTGTCATTTACTAAAGCATTTATTTTAATAAAATCAAGCACATTTAAAAGAAGATGAAACAAAGAATGCTTATCATATTTAAAATACCCAATTCTCAATATTTTTATAAAAAATAATTATGAAACTGTATACTATATTTTGTAATTACAATTTTTATAGTTTTTAAATTTGGCATGTTTCTTTTTGCAAATATGGTAAAATTTCATTGCATCTCCAAACTGATTATTCTTTCTAAAATAATCTTTTACAAAAATGTAAAGTGTAGGGATTTTATGTATAAATAGAGGGTTTTAAAAGAAAGAGATGCTCTTAAAGTAATAAATCTATAATAAATAAAATATAAAATCTGTTCAAACATTTTTATTAAAGAATGTAATGAAATAAAACCCACAAAATACATTGTCTTAAAAATATCATTTGATTATAGATAAAATACAACATCAGGACATTATACAAAGTTAATAATAGTCTTATAAGAATATTTTTTTTGAATGACACATATCTTTGTGCATTTTATACAAAAAGCTGTCCTACAACAAAAACTACAAAAACATATTTGACAATTGATAACCTTTTATGATCGACAGTCTGATATTATTATCTTATTACAATATTATATAATATAAACACAGACCATTACTAATTAACAAAAAAAATTAATTCATGCATTGTAACTTCAATGCTTGAAATTTCAACTAAATCAGGAACCCTTGTCAATACGAACATAACAATAACAATTATCTACGTAAAAAAGTAATCATATTAGATTCAACCATATTCAGAACTAAAAAGTTAAATCTATATGTATAAAAGGCACTTTTAAATTGGTTTATACAACAGGGTTGTAACATATTTCTTTTTATATCGGAGAGTTGCACTTAAGATCATGACGCCATCCTATAAATAAAGTAGAAAAAGCAACATAAAAATAATTAGATATTTTTTATATATTCTAATTTTAAAAAAACATACATATAAAAATGGCTCACCTTGATTGATAATGCATAAAGATGATTCAACATGACATGATTCGGCTCAGGAAGGAGGATAGGCTCATTCTGAAATAAAAATTATTTACAAAATTGAGAGAACTTTTTTAAAATTAAAACAATATGGCACTTAAGAATACAATGAATAAGCAAACAACAATAACATATAAATATAATCAGGAAAGAATTTCCTTACAAATACTTTCCAAGAAATATTTGTAACTGTTGAATTGAAATGATTGGGATATCCTAATACATTTAATCTTGTGTTCTAAGCATACATGGGTATTATATAAAGAGAATACAAGAAGATATTAAAAAAAAAAAGTAAAAGCTGCACTGAAACAAATTTATATATTGACACACTAAACACTATAGGGTAATGTTACCCAAATGTGACTGAAAAGCTGTGATAGTTCAAATGCCGTTTTTATAAGCAGTACAAATGATCTTGTTAAGGAATACTCCAATAACAGATCATATCATTTAATGATAAGCAGGCTCATTAAATGGGTCACATTTGAAGAAGGCACAAAACAAGTTATAATTATATGTTACTAAATGTACTAATCTCAATGGAGCATAAGCCTTTAATTGGGAAGTGGATATTTACTCTTAATCATTGGACTTGATTTTATATCTGGTTTATAGCTTTGAATAATCCTTCCAAATGAACAGATACAGATTTTAAAAGAACATTCTACATTACAGTTTAAACGAAACCGAAATATTTCAATAGGAGAATTTTTTGAAGATACTTTAAATGGACATAAATTTAAATTCGAGAAATGCAGCTAAACAGAGAAAAATGTATTAAAGATGATAGCTATTATATATACAATATGAATAAAACACCATATACTTATAAAACAACTGATTAAAAAAAACTCATAATTTTTAAACATATATAGCTTCAATGAAAGTAATTGTAATACTTCAAAGAAAAATAAATTTAATACATACTTAAGCAAAAAATAAGTAGTTATATTCACGGATTCTTCTCAAATTTATTTGTCATTATAATTATTGGCCAACCTTCCAGCTGCATATTCCGCGATTTAAACGGGTCTGTTGCATTCCGCATTTTTTGCAGTTTAGAGTGTTTATTTTTGAGACAACAGGTTTTTCTAATGTTATATTATTATCGTTTAACATATAATATCAGTTCACTTTCTTTGAAAAATATTTGAACTTATCTGCAAACATCGCATCCAAAATAGTGATTTTAAAGAATTAAGCACTCAGAGAGTTAAAATGTAAAGATACAAAATAGTATTGTAAAATTCTGAATATTTTAGACCATCTCTTCTCTTAGAACATATGGTAGTTTAAAAATTGCCTTGTCACCATAAAATTGCTATCTTCTATAATACTTATCCATTAATTAGTGCTAGTAACATAAGCAATTTCTGAGAGTACATAAGAATTCAATACTAATTATAGAAAGCATAATCAAAATATAGTAACTTTTTTAATAAAACTGGGAACTTAAGAGTAATGAAATCAAATATTCTAAATCTTTATTTTCCTTCTTTGATTTATGAGATTTATGCAATACTATATTTTGTTACGTGTTAAAACTTTTAAATTTTTACAAAGATAAAATAACATTCAAATCTTTATATTAAATTAGTGATTCTGACAAGGTGAAAATTTTTTCTAAGCATGGTAATGTTTATATTCTTTGAATTCACACGTAAATGTATTTGATGTACTCCTTTCTTCAAGCTTTAAATCTCTTGTGCAAGGACAACTTACATTTTATTTAATTTACTAATAGTACATCGAGTATTCCTAATTAAAAGAGAAAAAACAGTTTAATTTTAATATATGCATCAAATACCTTGCAAAAGACAGTCAAGTATAACACAAGTTAATGAACTCATAAATATTTATGAACACGGCTATATGATATATTCTCTCTCTCTCTGTATATAAGCATAAATTTTCACCTAAGAAAAAAGGAGTTTTTGAATTATTAGATTCGCTTTATTACATCCTGAGAGGCAAGTATTATGTACAAGCAGAAGCGACGAGCACAACACAGAATGAGACAAAACAAAATAAGGGAAAGCTAATGAAATTTTTATCCCCGTGAATATATACTGTGAGATTTTAATAGGGATTTCTGACACATGCCAATCACAAGACAGGGATATTTTAAAATTGGTTTAGTCAGCAATATTTTATCCTTCACTCGGGGTGTGGAAACGTGTCAGCTTTTAGCCTATTCAGCAATTTTAGTACTGATGTTGGATTTATTAAATAGAAAATGGGATCAGGGAATAAGAGAATATTTTAGAATGACTTTGATATGGGCTAAATTAAACTGAAAGTTAGGAAATTAATTAAGTTTACATTAGATATCGAAATATCATTACATATATACACACAAAAAAATTAAATAGTATGTGTTGACGACAATAAGTCAGCATAAGGCTCAGTGTACTAATTTTTTATCGCCATCAAGCGGCCAGATGATGTAATGTGAGTGTTAAAATAAAAGCAATGGTGATACAGTCCAAGATTTCGTCTGTAATTCATATAAATCATTTTTTAAAAAATGTTCCATCATAAGCCAAAACAGTATAAAAACTGGATGAACTGATCAAAGATTTCGAGTGATAAGTTTTAATCAAAAATACCGATAATTAAAGAATATTATTGATGAATTTTTGAAGCTTTCACACTGTGCGTAGTGAAAAACTGCAGTAAAAATTAAGTACTTTTAAGCACCTTAGTCCCGAAAATTAATCACCTTTGTAAACTGCGCATACGTGAACTATGTAATTTCTTAGTATTTTTTAAAATAATAATGCATAGATTATACTGAAAAAAAAAATTGTTTAAAAACTTTAAATGTTTATTTCATAAATTTTAATACTTATTTCTGTATTCGTAAAACATCTTCTATAGTAAAATTATGCTTTTTTGGATTTCCCGAAAGCATAGAAAGGATCATAAGAATGGGGAGGGAAAAAAACCATCATTAATACCAAAAAAAGTCAACTTATATATGATTAACTATACAGACCTATGAACTTTTTAAACATTTCTTAAAATTAAAATAAAATATCAGATAGATACAATATTTCTGAAAATGTTGATAGTGATGTAGAAGCTCAGTATAACCACAAATTATGTATTTGATATTTATATAAGCAACAACAATTAAGATCCAACATGGCTGGGATGGAAAGAGTAACTTTCTCTCTGCACTGACTCAATCTACTAAATAATTCAATTTGCAATCAAAATTAAGAAGTAAAGCATTCCTATGGTTATCATCATATGACTGGTAAAATTGCCATGAAATTGATGATAGAATAATAATACCATGTTCTAAATAAGTCACTTTTAATAGTTAATAATAGCAGCGTTCACACATGATTAGACTAAAAGGAGATTGTCTTATCACCTCTTATTTCTAAAGTAAAAGCCTTTTTTGAACACTTAATGTTCCTAAAATTAAATAAAAAATGCTTTTTAACATATAAGAAAATTTCGTATTTAAAAAAATTACAGAAGAAACGTTATATATATTTTGTGAAGAGATGGCATGATTTAACAAGTTCTAGTCTTCATCAATAACAGATACAAATTAATAGTCTTCAGCTCTTTTAGTTAGAAGCAAAACGGAAACAAGTCAGTCCAAGCACCTTCCCAAAACTTCCTCGAATATTGCCAGGAAATGCTTGTGTGGCATTGTAGTGCAATAGTTGCCGAACAAAAGCATGCGTGAATTAAATATTTTTAATAACTCTATCTATAGTATGATCATTGGTGTTTAAAGATTAAAATTTCTGCAGGCGGTTGAAAGCATCCGATAAAGGGAATTTGGAGTTTAGAGACATTCTTCCAAATTGATTAAAACAAAAATTTGACTCAAAAATACAATTGCAGCCACAAAATTACGTACCAAATTTGATATATTTAAGTCATTAAATTTTTGAGTTATCGCGTTTACATATTTTTGAAAGTATAGACCAGCATACGGTGAGCCCCTTATTTGAATTAGCTCAAAATTTGGAAGATGTTTATAAAATAGATAGTAAATATGGGTACCAAATGTTAATTAACTAGTTCTCATCGTGTTGTAATTACCATGCTAACTTATATTCAAACAGACCGACAGATAAACAGATTTCCACTGAACGGATTTTGCTGAAAATTTGATCGAAATCTACAAGTTTCATGTGAAGACATATACTAAATATCGGTCATCTAGAGCAACTGTTTTGAGGCTATCTTTGTCACAGACAGACATTTTTCGAAAATATGTTTTCGAATTCAAGAAGGTATGAAATGAGGAGATTTATCAAAATCTCAAGTACGAATTTCTTGACGATTACAATATTTTCGCTAAATTTTGCATACAAGAAAGTAATCATATCGATTGAAGCATTTTTTAAAGCCCTTTTTGAAACCAGTGCAAAACAATGCCTCAAAATTTAACAAATGACGAATTTTATTCGATGAGCATGCTTAATTTTTTTTTAAATTTAAGTAAAAGCAAAGAAAGCAACCCCCTCCTTTTATTACAATTTTAACAACTACGGAATAATATAATTCACCAATTTGAAGAAGCAATATCATTTTGAATTTCATTATCATATAAATCCTTGTTACAAATTGTGTCCGAAACTAATTTCTCAGAAATTATACACATAAAAATTCTATTTCTCGATTAAACTTCGAATTAAAAGTCCGTTCTTAAAGTGTCTCTGATGGCCCCAAAAATATTAATACGTATTACATATATAATATATGTATTTTGAGCCAAAACAGGATTGAAAGGCGTTTTCAAATTCATATTTATGATTATTTTCAAATTTCATACTCCTAACTTCAATGACTTATGCTGAGCGTTGCTCAGGACAAGACTTTATATATATATATAAAGAGGGATTTCATTGGGAAAAAATTTCTATAACATTTATAAAAAGGGAAAAAATCTTTACATTTTAATAGAATTTAAATCCTGGGGGGGGGAGGGGAGATGATGTTACCTTTGTTTTTTTTTTTTTTTAATCTTTAAAAATATTTAAGTAAGATATCCAGCAGTTTCCCCTCCCCTTAACCAAAACAAATTTGCCAAGATTAGTCAAACAAATTTTACGCGATAGACTAACGTAATTTCATACCACAATTAATTACAATATAGTATAATTGAATAACTATAGTAGGTCGTTCAATCAATTGCCCCAAAATGACATATTAATGAGAAAGTGTTTTTAAAGCAGCATTTTCTAAATTCAATATATCGTTTTGGCACATCAAATCCATCCTGCTATTTCCCTAATTTCCATTGATCGAACCATATAACATATTCTTCTTTAAAAAACATTAAAATTTAAATATATACTTACCAAGCATAACTTAAATAAATTCTTCATCAACTAAAACATTAAAAATTACAATTAATGTTTTTCGATTCGCAATAAGTATGGCCTAGTAAGCCTTTCGTATTGCTCCTTCCATATAATTATTGAAGTATTTTAATAAACGACAATGAACATTACTGAAGAAAGGGGGAAGAATTATCAAACATTTTCTAAATATGTGCAAACACCCTTGGAATATTTCTTTGAATTCTTCTCCATTGTTAGTTTCCTTTATTAATACATCCGGTAAGCGAGTCTTTACGACCATTTTTCGAATTATCATATTTTACCTATGAGCAAGCAAAACAAAAAGATACGCTTTCTTCATCTTCACAAGATAAGTAAGCAACTTTTGAGGATCTTTTCTAAAAATTAAGCACTTTCAAAGGTGCTTAAAAATGGTTTTCAAATTTAAGCACTTTTCATGAAGCTATGCACCATGTTTAACCAAGAAAATGTTATTTGTAGTAATCATAAAGCAACAAAAGCTTAAGATCCCCCCAAATTAATTCTATAAATCAATCATAGAACTTAAAAAGAAAGTTCTACTATCATGACACAGCTTGCAAATATCGAATCATAGTAACAAGTAGAATTTTACATAAGTAGTCGATTAATAGCTGTCAACAATTTGGCATCCACATAATCAATTATACAATTTTTGCATCTTGCAGGTGTTAGCTCCTAATAATTAAAAATTATTTATTCATATCTGCAATTAAGGATTGAAATGTATTAATTTAATAGATTTTTTACTCTCTGGCTTATACCTTTTTAGGAAACAATGGAAAGTAAAAATAAATGAAGTATGCTATAAATGGTTATAATTATGAAATAAATGCGTTAAATGTAGCTTGCAAGTTATACACAAAAAAATTCAACATTCACTAAAACTTTGAGTTTCAACTTACATTTAGACCAACATCTTTATTTAAAATAACTTCAAGCAAGTGAGGTGGTAAGACTGGAGGGCCAACAGATTTATCATAAGGTCGGCGCGGAGGGATTTCTTGAGAATAAGGCTCAGGGGATATGTTACAGTTCCCTGGAAGCAAAGAGTGAAAACAAACAGCAAATTAAATGAAAATAAATATTAACAATATAAAAACACATACAAAAAATTAAAAATTTGTTATAACATAACACAATTAAAAATTTTTAATGAAAAAGTTAAAATTGTTTTCAGAAAACAAATTCAAAGTAGAAAAAATAATTCTGGAATATTCCTTATTTTCAAAGCTAATTATTATCAACAAATGACAGATTTTAAAAAAAGTTAACAACAATTTTTTAAAATTGTAATTTTAGACGAATGAATAATTGAAAGTAAATAAAGAATATTTTTAACTGGTAAATATATATTTTGTTAGAAGTTTAAGTTTTCTTTTTTGTAAAAAAAAAAAAAAAAAACTAATTCTAAGAGTCACTAAAAATCTATTTTGGGGAAAGTAAAATTTCTGACTAGGACTCGATTTATGGAATAAGTAAATGAAAAATAAAAGACAGGCAAGAATAAAATTTAAATATGCATGTAATGATATGAAACAGATGGAGGGCTTTTCCCCTCTCAATAGACTTTTTCATACAGCATGGCAAGAAATATTAAAATATCCACAAGATATGAAATAATAAACAATTAATAATTCTTATAGCATGTACAAATAGGAAAGATAAATCATTACGACTTACCAGAGCTTCCACTGCTTGAACTGGTACTATCTAATGCTAAAGCTTCGAAAACTTCAAAATCTGACTTCTTAACATTCAGTACATTGTTCTTTGTTCCCAAGTCATTGTCTACAGTAGGCTGAAAAATTTAGACTAAACTTCGAAAAATAATTTCGAGTAATACATCTTAAAACAAATAAAACATGTAAAGATATAGAATTTAGATAAATGAAACATATTTTCTTAATATTATACATAAATAATAATAAGTTACATTAGTTGATTACCTTAAATACTTTTAATGCCTACTAGGAAATAGATTGAATTTCACATGAGTTACTCAAAGTCAAAAAGCCAAAAATAACTCCGAATTGCCAAATTTGATGCAAAATATTACAGATAAAAAAAGCAATAGTCAATGATTTAGACTTTCATATTCAATATTTTTATCAATGGCATAACTTTTAAAATTAAAAAAATCCAACAATGTCTACACAAAATAAGAATGTAAATAAGAAATATAACAATGATACTTGAAACACTAACTATATAATAAAATAAAAAACAATTATACAAAACTAATTTGGAATTTTCCCAAAAAAGCAATTCTACAAATATGCCCATGTCACATATAAAAGCCATAAAATTGAATTTAAAATATAACTATATAATAAAATAAAAAACAATTATACAAAACTAATTCGGAATTTTTTCAAAAAAGCAATTCTACAAATATGCCCATGTCACATATAAAAGCTATAAAATTTAATTTAAATTCAAAATATTGATGTTTGATTGAAAAATAATCAAAATATCATAATTAGACTAAAAAAGAAAAGCTAACGATAGTTGATGAATCAAAGCAATGAATGGCTCATGCAAAGAATCTTGTAGATAAATTGTTTCTTTTATTATGTTCTTTCAAAACTGAATCTGGTGTAATAATATTTTTGATATTACACTACTATTGAAAGAAATTCCTCCAACGATTCAAAATGCATAGATTATAGAATTAAAATTTTATGAATAATCATTATGTCGGACACATAAAAATTTTGGAAAAAGTAAAGAGCACAGTCTGTTTAAACTTTTATACCTGCCCAAATAATATGATAAATTCCTGTTACAAACATTTATTAGTGTGAAAATTAATGTTAAGTTTTATTAGTGACAGTTTCTGAAAGAGTACAAGAATTATGCATTTGTAGAGGTAGAACAAGTCAAAAGACAGACAAAAGTATGCCCTGAATTGCCGAATCTGATGCAAAATATTACAGATGAAAGCAAAATATGTCCTGATGAATAGTCAAATTTTACCCTAAAAAATGAATAATTTACACTCACCTTTAGAAAAAAAAATCCCAACATTAAAGTGGTAGCTTTGATTATAGAATTACAGGTTAAGATGAAATTCACTAATTTGGGCAAGAAAGTAATTAATTTTATAAAAGTCTACACATAGAATAACTCCAGTAGCTGGCAAATGTTTAATACTGAAGTGAAGTTAATGAAAACATTTTTTTCTACAAATATCTTTTGAAAAATCTAACTAAAGCACTTTTGTTGCACATTTAAAATTACTTTATTGCATTACAGTAGCTATATAAAAAAAACATTACACCATCATTTCATTAACAGACTAATTCATTTAAAGGGAGAAAAAAATTATGCAGGCTGAAAAGAAAAAGGTCACACCGAACTTGTTAATCTACGTACACAATTCTAAAATAAAAATCTGCAAATATATTAATTATGTTAAAAAAATTGAAAAAAAAAAAAAAAAAAAAAAATTTATTTTTTAGAAATTCATTATTTAACTCTCTTAATTGTTCAGTTTTCTCATAAATAGCTTTTTGCAGCACATTAGATTTATTTCTGTTTTTAAAAAAGAAAAGTCCCTGACTTTTTCAGCAATTTCCCTTTCCCTTGCTTTTCTGTAAAGAAATTATATTCGTTCTTTTCTTTATTCCATTTGCAGCAACATCTTTAGTTTTCTATTCCTCCAAAATTAGTCGATAATTTGAATGAATCGATACTGCTAATATTTTCAGTTATTTCATAATTTTTACTACTTAACATTTATTGTTGAAAGTCTTCAGCCCTTCATTGTTGAAAATTCACAATGAATTAAATACATATTGCCCTAGCATATTGTATAAGAGTTTTTAAACGTTGGCATAAAAATTAGTGTCAGTAAAAAAAGTTCAATAAAGTATGTGCAGAAAAGGAGCAAAAAACTAGTCATTTAAACATCGTTACAGCAAATATAATCGCAAATGAGGTAATTTAGTTTCAGAATTGTACTGTCATATTATATATAACTTTGTTCTCATGTCAGTTCTACTATGTATGTACTTCCTATTGATTGTTCAATACAATTTCCAATTAGACCAATTCCAAATTTTCCAATTTTCAATTGTATTTCAATTTTGTCTGATGTTTGAGTGTGTGCAAGTGCACGTGGGCGAGCATTCTATACTTTGTCTTCACTATACTTTGCTTAGCCTTTATGCTAAATCTGGAGTAAACACAAGATTTTTATTGTAATACAATGGACTCTAGATTGATTAATGTCGACACTTTATTCTACCTACTTAAGTCATTGATTTTGTGAAAGGTGGTGTTGGCTCAGAGTAGAACCCGGGACCTTTGGGTCCGAAAGCAAGTAACATAACCACAGGGCAAAAGCATGCTCATGTCCCGTAGATGTTATCTGACTTATTAAGATAAAACCACAGACTCAGCCTTCAGTGAGCTGCCGAACGATATGCGTTGTTGTTGAGTGGTGATGAATTGGTTTGTTGAGTGAGTGGTTGCTGTGTGTAGCTGTTGTATCTAATGCACCATACCCATCTTTGTTTGGTGAGCAGAGAAGTCTGTTTTTAGTCACTCCAAGCGTTATGGCGAACGAGCGTGAATTGTTGCGTCAAGTGAGTCTGACGACTTTGGTTGCAAGTAGATGACACCACATCAGTTGCATGAAGGTAGAAGGTTCATTGCTCGAGGTCCCAATGTAAAGTCGATGTTATACCAAATGATTTAACGTGTTAATTCTCTAATATGCATTGCATAACATCAAATTTCTCTACAATTTCATTGATCAAAGCAGTGGCAGTAATTACTTTACAGATGGCAAGCTAATGAAGTCTTTAAGCTTTAAAATGCCACAAACTAAAATAAGCCTGTATTCTCAAAAATCTCTCAGTCAAACAAGCTAAGCATATACAAAACAAATAATTTGTCACCAATTTTAAAATGGACATTTCAAACATCTATTTGTCATTACCGTATTTTCTGGCCTATAATACGCAGCGGCGTATAATCCGCACACCTTTATTTTCAAGAGGAAAAATTGCAAAGTCAACGTATAATCTGCACCGCCGTATAATCCGCACTAGTTAAGCAACAGTGCAAGAACGCTCCCCCCCCAAGATTAATGAAGCATTAATCCGATATTTTCAGATATTACATATGCACATAAAAGAAAATAATTATCAAATACTACAAATATAAATAAAAAATATTCGGTAATCTCAAATTAAAAAGCAATTCTATGTAAAAGCGTACCTAATTTAAAATAAAGATACATTTAATACAATGCATATGCTTTATTCTAGAGTTTAAAAAAATGCAAATTATCTTTTAAAAGTTGTTAAAATCCGAATCTTCCGAATCAGAATTAAACAATTCCAGTAGTAATATTTCGTCTAATGAATTGGTTGAATAGTCACCGGACTCAAGTTCATTCTCACTTGAAAGTTCGCCGTTGATTATGCCAGACTTCCGAAAGGAATTTTTGATTGTGTCAGGAGACACCTCGTCCCACGCTTGCTTGATCCACCGACAAACTTCGGAATACGATACTTTACGTATTGTTCCTTTTTTAGTATAGGTATGGATACCTTCACTCATCCATTTCTCCCATAGTCGTCGAACTTTTGATTTGAAAGATTTATTCACCCCCACATCTAAAGGTTCCAGTTTTTTAGTGAGACCACCTGGAATTATGCATAAGTTTGCGGAAACAGATTTACAAGCGCGTTTTGTTTCATCACTGATATGAGTTTTCATCGAGTCCATTATTAACATTCCACTAGGTTTAAAAAATGCACCCTTTCTTTTTCGCCATATGTCTGATAACCATTCATTCATTATTTCTTGGTTCATCCAGCCATTAGGATTAACAGCGACTTTTATTCCTTTAGGGAATTCCTCCTTCATCATAGTCTTTCTTTTAAAGACAACCATAGGATCCAATTTCTCTCCACTAGCAGAGCAAGAGAGTATAACTGTAAACGAAGTTTTTTCGTTTCCCGTCGTTACAACTGGCACAGAACGAACACCTGCAGATTCCACAGTCCTGTTTGGGGGGCAATCAAAACATAACGGCACTTCATCCATATTGATGATCTGATTAGGACTGTAATTTTTTTCCGAAATTTTCAGTTTTACGTAGTCTAAAAATTTTTTCTCTTTTTCTTGCCAGTCATCTGGAAATTTTTGACCAATAGTCGTGCGACTTCTAATTCGCAAATTTTTTTGTTGCATAAAATGATGGCACCAAGAAGGTCCTGCAGAGAAATTATTTATATGCATTTCATTGGCCAGAACTTTGGCTTTCAGCCGAATTTTTGTAGTTGATATTGGTATACCGGCATCTCTTTGTCCCAGTATCCAATTGTGCAAATTGTCTTCCAGTGTCGGCCAGTGAGGAAGTCCATATAAGTTGGCTCTTCGTTTCTTTAGACATTGCAATAAATTATTTTTGTTTTTCCTCCACAATCTTACATTCGATTCATCGACGCAAAACATTCTTCCCGCTTCTCGATTTCCAACTTCTTCAGCTTTTGAAATAACGTTGAGTTTGAATTCTGCCGTGTAACTAACACGCTGTCGTTTTGAAGCCATTTTTTTTTCGCCCTCGGTTACAAATATTTCACACAAAAAAATCCCTATGCCGATTACGCTTGTTGCAAGAAAATAGGCGGGAAATATGTACGCCAAATCTACCAATACCGAGGATTCACACCTGGACGTCACGTGTCTCATTGCGTATTTTTGTGATTGAACGCCAACTGTTATTCTTCAGAAGAACTATCTTTTGCCGCTCAAATATTAAAATTCGGTAGATAATACGCACCGGAAGATAATCCGCAGACATGAAATCAGGATTTTTTATGCACATAATCCGCGGATTATAGGCCAGAAAATACGGTACATTGATTATAGCAACTTCCTTCTAAGTTTGTCTAAAGAGTATGTACAGCCAAAAGAATACGTCTTGTTGTAACAAGCCTACAGCTTGGGAAGAATAATCACGTTAAGCAGCATTAAATCTAATTAGCGAATTCAATATTCTACAGAATTTATGATAAACCCGACCCAGGCGAGCATCATTAAATAATAAAAATAATTAAGAAAATCAAAGTGGAATAAATTAAAATTTTGAACAGCTAAGAAGACCCGAAGAATAAGTTGTAGTAAATACACAATATAAAATAAAAAAATAATCAGATTTTATAATAGTTCCCATTAACACAAAATAAGGAATACATGATTTTTTTTATATAAAGAAACCCTCTTTAAACAAAAACCAGCTTAATTCCTAACTTTATAAATATTTTGTTTATAATACTTCTAAATAATGAAAAGCTTATAATGTGATAATACAACATACCTGAGTGGATGCATGTACCCATTGACCATCAACAAGAAATTTGTACTGATGTTCACCTTCTGGGACATCCAAAATCAAAGCAAAGTCTCCATGGCTTAAAAAAATAAAGAACTTTTAGATAAATTGAAAATTTTACAATAAAGATTGAAATGACATCAAATAATTTTAAGGCAGAAATTTAAGAGTAAACAAACCGCTATTAGAAATAATTAACATTTTGGAAAAAGTTATATATTTTTTAACTTAAAAAACTCAGCTTAAAAATAAGTTTTTATTAATTACACAACATAATTATTATGGTTTATTCTTTGCTTGTATATACTATTTTAAAACTTTTAAATTTCCTACTTTCTAAATAATTCTGAAATCTATTAGTCACACTATAAAAGTCGCGACATTTAGGAACATATTTTTATGAGAAGATAATTTCCACACACCAGAATGCCATCTACCTTAACAAATTGAGTATTTTTGCAGCACATAACAAACAACCATTTCCCGAGAATTTAAAAGTAAATAATTTTTTAACACTCATTTTTTTCATCAAATTTCAAAACTGCACCAAAACTTCTTCCCAGGAGCCACATTTCATCTGTCTAGGTCTATTTGTTTGAAATTATTAGCTATCAAAATTTTGATTATCTAATGTTAAACTAAAACTTTGAACTGTTTATTCATATCTTTAAAAAATTATAATAGTTATTGACCTCAGTTCTTTTTGTTATAAAAATATGTATTCTATAGATTTTCCACATTTATTTATTATAAAAAGTAATTTTTAATATGCAAAAAGAATTCAAAATTAGAGTTTAAAAATTTCACATCTCAACGCAAATTTGGACATAAACCGAAGAACTAAGTCATTTTATGGGGACATGCAAAAATTTCAGCTCTTTTCTATTGCAATAGTTCAATTTGTGAATCAAATATTATTTCGTAAATAAAAAAAATCCGATAGTGGCAAAAAATATAAAGTCAGAGTTTAAAAAAAGTCAACTTGCCTTTCATTGACAAAATATTTTATAAGTAGTTGCTGTTTTAAAAGTTGAAGAGAGTCTCTTCCTCGTGGCAAGTTAGAATTTTTACTTGACAGCCCATATCATCACTCACAGAAAATACACAATTAATAAAAATTCAGAATTTTATTTCCAAATAAATATTCTATACAATCGTAACTATTTAATTTTATAAACATACAGAACAAATTATTTTTCTTTAAAACTCATGCACAACAGATATCATAACAAGAAAAGGACCATTTGTGTTTATTACATTTATTAATGTTTGTTTATGTGCTCAAGGTATATTAGAAAAGTCTAACACCTCATAAAAATAATCCAACATGATTGTAATTATAATAATATTTTACATAATTAGAAATGGAAAAAAAATCCAGCTGTCAGAACATAACATTACTAGATAAAGCATTTGGAATTCCTTTTTCGGATGCAAAATATGTCTTGCATTTATTCCCTACAGATTCAAAAATAAAGAATTTCAAATCATTCTCATAATTCATGAAGTATTTGTAAATGTTTTAATTCACAACTATTTTTGTCAGCATAAAATTATGTATTTTTTAACTTAATATTTAAATGAAGGGCAGGAGCATATCAAATAAAATTTTAATATAATAAATTTAAATTTACTTGAATGTCAAAATATTAAAAAAAATTCTTGGAAAAAAAAGTTTTGTAAAACTTTTTCAAGAAGGAAAAAGTATTTTATTATGCAAATATTAAAAAATTACACAAAATTTTGAATGAAACAAATTTTTAATCTATTATATTTGAAAAAAGATTTGATACTTACATATAATTCAAGCGATTAAAAAAGAATTTATTTTTATAAAATGTCTGTAGATAATATATTTACTATCTATTTTTTATTTGATCTCGATTCTCAACAAGCTGGGTCTGTTAAATGGTTTGGTTTAAGCACATTAAAGCCTTAGTCTTACATTCTTTCAAAAAGGAATTTTAAATTTTAAGAAAGAATGCAAAAATTATATATATATATATATTACAAAACAAATTTATTCATTCTCATATAATTTTTGGATTATTAAAATGGATACTTCTAGAAGACATCCTAAGGAATAATTTCTCTCATAATTACTAAAATATAATAATTCAGCGTTGCCTCTGAAATCTGGAAAAAAAATCCCAGTAAAAATATTTAAGGAATTAAAAATGTGCAAATAGTATTCATGTGCTAAAATATTGTATAACTATAAAAGAGTATGGTTTTAAGGACTGGAAAAAGCAAGGAAAAGAAGCAGAAATTTAATATTATTCAAAATAATAGCATATTAAAAGAAGGGTAATAATTAAATACAGAAAAAAAAGTTTATTTTCATTTATCACCTACAATTTAACAAGACCAAATTTATATATTAAGGGGGAGGGGATATATTACATCTCATGTTCTTTAATTGTAAGACATACAAAATTCAGGACACGGGTGAAACAAAACAAATCATTTTTGTTATCATGATACAAATCATTTAATGAATAATCCACAAAAATCACTGAAAAGTGAGATCAATTTTATTTTATTTATTCATTTTTGTCAATCCAAGTATTTGGGTATCAATTTCTGCAGATTTTTCAACTACCAGTTTCATGAAGCTAATGGACCTAATCCATAACCAGTAATTCTTAACATTTCTATACGGCCTAATATGCACTTTTTAGCTATTTCACTTTCACTGAATGAATTAAAGGACAATTGTGAAGCAGTGTTTTAAGGCCTTTAAAATTTAAACTTTAAATTATAGTTCTAGAACCAAAAATTTCAAAATACGTTTATTTTCAGACATTAAATTTGACGTTTTCGGATTTGACGTGTCATTTCTTTTAGATATTTCCAGCATCAATTATAACTCGTTTGAACTGGCATATTATATGTTTTCTTCTTTTGGTAGGACTAGTAACAACCAGTTCTCCCATATTATTTAGGCTTATTATTTTGTAAACAATACGTAACCTTTTGATATTCAAATCGATTCAGTAAAATCAGGACTAAAATTTTTATCCAACCATTTCGTACTAAATACGGATTTTGAACAGCTTATTGATTTAAAAATATTATCAAATTTGCTTTGCTCACAGTTTCTTAAATAACGAACAAACCTTCAAATAAACTCAAGTATGGTAGACTTAACACAGAGTGCATAGTGTGAAATGGATGAAAAAAATAAGTCCTTTTTAAACACCTAGACGAAAAAAATTAAGTACCTTCATACATACGTGGATATATAAAGTGGCTAGGATTTTTATAAAGCTCTAAAAGAGATGAAATCCATCAAAATACTATAAGAGGTCAGATTTGAAAGCTGTTAATGGGAAATCCTTCTATTTCTATCACAGTTAATTTCAGCCTTCAAAGGCCACAGAGTAAATGAGAAGTAACAAACAGCAACAAAATTCACAGAAGAGTGTCGGAAAATATTGAATAAATACCTTTAAGTAGCTATAAAAATAAATATTGCGCCATACTATTCTTAATATTAAATGAAAAATACATTAAAATTTTAATTTTTAATTAAATTTTTACAAAATTCACCCTTAATAAGTCTCTAACATCCAAAAGTCTCTAAAATCCCACTTAATTTCACGCCCATTGTTTCAGTGATGCTATGTATTATTCAGGCAAATCTTTATACGCCAAGAAAGAAAAATTTCGCTGGGAAACAAAAACAAACAACAAAAAAAAAACGTGTAAAAGTTTACAAAAACTTTGATTCAACAAACGATAATTTTCAAAGTAATGAGAACATTTAATGAGGTACACCGCAAAAGAAATTATTGAAAACTACGTCTTCAAATTAAAGTCTCACTGGATTTTACGCAGTCGACTAAAATAATTACAATCGCAATATAAAATCGTAAAATAGGTTTCAAAGTCCTTCAAAAAATCGTCTAAAACAACATATTAACAAGAAAGACGACTGAATGTGTAATAAGAATTTATGGTTATCAGAATAAAAGCAGTTAAATATCAAATATATTTCATGTAAGATCAACTTCTCCCATCACTAATGTATCTATGTCTTTTACGCATTTTTCGTCGATCGGAGCTAATATGCGTAGTCTTTGAGAACATTTAAAGAGTTGAACATAAGGTTACCAGGCGTAACTACATAAAATAAATTATTCGCTATTTAGAACCCTAAATATGAAAAATATTGATAGGTTTTTCAACATGTTTGGGAATTTCGTATTTTGCTCTTTCCAAATAAACACTCCAATATTTCAATATAAACGCCGGAGACCAGTGTTAAAAAGAGAAAGAGCAAAAAAAAAAAAAAAAAAGCTCACTAAGCATTTTTTTTTAACGTGGGTTGTTTAAACTCATGCATTCCTTTACCGACATCGGTTTTCTTTTTTGATATATCCAGCAAACATTCGTGAATATATATATATATATAGCACTTCTCGAGAAAATTAAGCATTTTTAAGGTGCTTAAAAATGGTGTTCAAATTTCAGCACCTTTTAAGGATTTTTTATGACGTTACATGCCCTGTAACACCACCGCACTGCTTCCACAGATTAAATATAGATAATCTCGGCAGAGAAAAGTATTATATTCTTTCGCAAAGATGCAATGTCTCATGCATACACATTAGGTGCAATTTGATAATCTTAAGGAAGAAGAACAACTGTCTCACAAATCGAAACTGGAATAATTAATGCAGAAAAAAAGGGGGAGGGAGAAAAGGGTTCAGTCTCTGCATTACACAATCGCGAATGGTATTGTTTCGTTTTTGGAAACTATATTTACGATCTTTTATTCTAGCAAACATTAGAGATCAGCATTGTTTGGTTGGGAAAAAATAACCAATTATCTTAAAATTCCTTGTATTTTTCCTAGTTTTTATGAAAATTTTCAAATTTCCCAAGATTTTCCTGGTTTTATAGATGGTATTTAAATTCCCTGTGTTTTCTCAGTGGCATGGTAACCCAGTAATCAATCTTATAATTATATAGATAACAATCATTCCTATAATTATAAATCTTATTTTTAATTTCCTTATATCAGAAGCAGCAAAAAATGGGATGAATATTAGATTAAGAAAATGCAACAATTAAAATTGTGTAGAATAAATGAATGAATATTAAGATCCACAATTTCTACAACAAACATATATCATGTATAATGAATCATACAGAACATTAAGATGCCGTTAAATCACAGAAGAAAACTATTGACATTAATAAATAAATAAAATGTATTCTTTTTGTTATGCATTTGTAAAATAAAGTGATGTGTTATTTCATGTCTATTTATGAATAGTAAGAGATGATGATAAGAATAGTATATATTGATAATGAAATGCAAGAATAAAGTGCAAAAAGAATTAAAATCAGTTAATTTAAGCCGCTCTCTCTCTCAGTATATTAATTTTAACTTTAAAATTAATATTTCTTTTAAACACTAAAAATATATATTCAATTTTATTTCTTCAGCTCATACAGCAAACTTCCTATTTTTATGCTTTCAGCGCAATGGTAATTCAGGCTCAAGAGGTATTTAAGTGAAACTTTGAATGCCCTTGGATATTTGTGTGTGGAACAAATGTTTCCCAGAAATTGTCACTGTAAATAATTTACTATACTTGAAATAGCAAACAATTTTACAACACAGATGAAACTTTAAATATACTTTTAAAGTAACACACAGAGAAAAAAAAATCTATTACTGATGTCTAGAGAATATATAAACCTTTGGCATCTATCTAAATATGGAAATCACTCCTTAAAAGAAAATGACAAATATCATCTGATGAAATTAAGGTATATTAACCAAAATGTGTACTCTAGATAATTTTTCCATGCAGAATCTATTCCTGATACAAAAAAGGGTTTTTTCAAAGGTAATTTTAAAGTTCGTATATGCTTCCCCCGATCCCAATAAAAATTTTATGCATAAAATCTGTTAGTATACATTACAAGCTTTAAAACGTTTTCATATGTGATGATCAACAGCAGGAAAATGTTGTGTAGCTCTTTTTTTTCCCATGACTATACATTACCTCTCAACCATTGGAATAGGTTTCCAATCAGAAAATGTACCACTGACATAAACTTCTTTACCACCTCCCTCCCATTTGAACACAGTAGGAAACTGGGTAGCTTCAGATGATGTTGTGCTGACAGTTGAAGAGCGAGGTCTCATGCCATCCCTTTTATCCTAAAAATAGAAAGCAAAATAACTGTTAATAAAAAATAATGAACTTTAAACTTGACTGATTAATAAATCATGTAGCAACATTTTTTTTAATAAAAAATAAACAAAAGGGGGTTGATAATAAGAATATCAATTTGACAAGAAACTTACCTTTATTTCTTTATGGTTAAGGCTAGAATGAAAAAGGAAAAAATCAAAAATTTAATGTATCCTATGTACAAAATCCCACATGTCTTGCATTAAATAATTAAAAATATGCTTATGTATTCAGTATCTGTTTTATATTTTTAAAAAATATAAATAAATAGGTTTACAAAATTAAAATAATTTTCTTTTTAATTAATTTCAAAACACATTCTGTCAGATCATAGTGACAATAGTTAAATGCTTTACATATACTATTTTTAAAATTCCAATTCTAAAAATTGAATTATAATTTGCATAAATTATACTTATTAATTAAGTTAATAATAAAAATAACAATTTAAAGAAAGAAAAATCAGAGAAAAGTATTTTAAAACAATAGTTGATCAATTTAGCACCATTCACATCCTCAGATGTCAGTTGAAGTGTACACAAGAATGCTTAAAATTTAAGTCTAATCTGAAGTGTATATAACTTTTCCAGAAATTTTAAATAATTAAAGAGCATGCTTCTTATGCATTGCTGAAGGATATCTTTTCTTTAATTACTCAATAAATTATACTAAACAAAAAAAGTGAAACAATCAAAGGAATAAATTGTGAAACTTCTAAAAAAAAAGTGAAACTTCTAAAGTGAAACTAAAATAAAAATGAAACTTCTAAATAAAAATACTCAAAAGTTTTGTTAATTGTTGACCACTTTTTACATTTTGATAGCCAAATTATAAATTTTTACATATTTTTCTCTATTTCAACATAATTTTTTTAAAGATTTAAAGTTTGCATCATGTTTTAATTTAAATATCATAAATTATTTTTGCTTCTTACATGTAAAAAATTGGATTTTTTTTGTGTGTGTGTGGATAGAGTAGTTAAGTTAGAGGCAAGCAAGTTGACTACTAGGCTTCTGAACATTTAACTACATACTGTCCTACTGTCACAAGAAGAACCCTGACCATGGTTACCGTAAATAGATAAGTCAAAGTAATGAGAGAAATAGGCATCAAAGCAGTCCACATTAGGCGATAAATTCTTTTTGCTTGTGTTTATACAGATGTATTTATATGAAAAACAAAATTAAATTATAAACAGAAATTCCTTATTATTTAAGCTTAAAATAATGTCTTGCATAAGAAGGTCTTCAACTGCTTTTGTATTGATTTCTTTAAGACCTTTTAACTGTCAATTAAATAAAAGCCATTGGATAATAACAAAATAGTTTGATATTTTCTGAAAGATTCATGTGGCTTTATGAGTGGAAAGCTTACGTTTTAAAACTAAATCCACTCTCCTTTGTTTTATACTAGAATTTGTGAGTTTTTTAATAAGGTGAAAATGAACAATAATTTCAAATAAACATAGGATCAGAAAAGAAAAAAAAAATGGAACAGTTTAATTTATAATAAATCTGTTACTGTTTGGTATAAATAAAAAGTAAAAACACAAAATTCAGCAAAAAAATTAAAATATAAATAAATCAATAAATAGGCAAAGTTAAAGATGTTTATTCCTCTCATATTCTTTTAAGAACTAAAGAAGTATTTATTGGAATCTTTGGAATAACTCATACACTTCAAAATTAGTTACCCAGTCCTCTATAGCATCTCTTACAGATCTATTACATATAACATAATATCCACAAATTATTGAAGAATAAATATTTCCAAAGAATTTTAATAAATTAAAACATTACTCAAAATTATTTAGCTGACATCTATTACTAGCTGAATATATAAGTGAAATAATTTTACTTAAAAATCCTGATATAATTTAGTTGATCAAACAAATTAACACCATCAGATATTTATAGTATTTTTTAAATTTAAAAAAAATCATTTGTACTTTTCTGAAGTCATTATTGCAAGCATGGACTAAAGTACAAAGACAAAATGAGATTTCTAACCAGCGATTCTTCTAATGATAATGATACTTCTAACCGGTTAATTTGGCGCCAAAAGAAATACTGCCCTTTCCTTCACCCACAAAATGTAATAGAATATCCCATTTTCAAGCCAACTGACCCCTACTTTTACGGTTACTAGGGTTTTTCTCCTGATGGTAAGACAGCAATCTAATTTAAGACTATATAGCAATTTCCCATTTTTATATCATTTTGATCATTGGCAATCTCTTTATTTATTCAAATAGTTCTCAAACAAACAAAAAATCTAATTAGAGCACTGTGGGATTTATTTAAAAACTTTAGGTTGATCACTAAGCAAATGCACTGTAAATTTATTGGGGTTATCAATTCAATAATATTTGATATTCAAAAACATACATCAAGCAACAACTTTAAAAAAAACTTTTTCACCTTATGTGTATTCTTTCAAGCTACAGTAATTTTAATGGAAAATTCCTGACAACAGACAAAGAAAATTAGAACTTGTGACTCTATTATTAAAACTAAAGTAGGAAAATAAGATCAGCCTATTGTTTTAAATACAATGAACAATGGCTTAATGTAGTGGAATTAATTTAAAATACATAAAATATTAAAGAACAAACTTTGCAAAAGGTTATGTTTCTGTTCCATTCATATTAAGTTTCCATTGTTCAAGCATTTTTCAGTTATTAAAGATTGTTAACTTTTAGAAGTACACATAACTCATTTTTTAAATTTGCATAAATTTTTGTGACAGAATCATAAGCTATATTTAAAAAAGATAAAAGTTTAAAAAAAATCTTAAGTATGAAATTTTAATTTCAGAAAAGTAAATTAGAAATTTAAATTATTTTAATAACATAAGTTTATCACAATTGAATTTAATTTAAAAAATTTTTTTTATATAGTATTAGAAATAAAAGAACTTTACTTTCAAAACTCCAGGTATATCATCGCATTCTTCAAGTGAGGGCTGATAAAGAAATTTTCCTTTTCTATTTCCAAAACCAAAGTCAAAGATTTTGTCATCTTTGCATGGTGAAGCTGGACAATCTGAATCAGTTGAATAGGCACGGTCACGTTTATTAGAATTTGAATTACCCATATTCCTGAAATATTGATATGCATTTAAGATTTATAAAAATGCCCAAGTGATGAAAATTTTAAATAAACAATGTTCCCATTTAAATAAAGCAACATGCAAGATAAGAGATTTGTTCCTTTAACTGGTAAATTAAGATAGTGGTACAAAAACAAATTAAAAGACAAATTATATTTTTTCAATTAGTTTTTTTCTACAGCTAAAATTAATATGATAAAATGGAAAAAATCAGGTTTTTAAAGGATGATTTGAATAACAGTCTTTTTTTTAAATGCTATTCCCCTTTTCAACTGATAAAAAAATCTTTGAGATCCTACTGGTAATAGAATAATTTTTCCACCTCAAGTATTTATAAAGTTCACAAATAAAGCAGAAATGAAAAGCAAATATAGAAATTTGTAATATAAAGTTTGTTAAATAATGAGCCAAAGGCAACTACAAAACACTAATATGTTAGAAATTATTGATAAAGTAAGGAAGATACAGATATAGCAAAGTTAGATTGTGGTGCTCATTCGTTGAATGCTGTTTCATTGATGAACTTAACTTTCTAAAAATTAGAATACTGGTATTATTTTGGAACACACTAAAGAAGGGGAAAAAAAAAACACCTTTCTTAAAATGATAACCATTATGACCTGGTACAAGAAAGATTCAATGGCAATCATACGACTGCTCATCAGATGAAATGTCAATAAATGACCTTTTTACAAGATGGAATTACAAGCCAAAGCTCATATTATCATCATTCCTCTATTTACAATATGGTAGGTTAAGTCATAGCTTTGGATTATAATTATAATCCAAATTTAACTTTAGATCCTCAACATAATCAATAAAAGATCTCAATCTTCTCAATGGCTTCAAGTGCAACAAAATAAAAAGTATATCATTTTATAATCATATTTAGTAAGTTTATAGTAAAGTTTTTTAATTTATTTCCATCAGTTTTTATCTTTTTATAGAAAATTCATACTCTAATGAGAATATAAATTTCAGAAATAAACTTTATTTCAGTACATATAAACTTCAATTATTATAAAATAAAGAAGTATCTTTAAATACATATTAAAAGTTTTACTTCATTGCTTTAATTCATCTCATATCCCTACTAAATGAAATATATAATTGGTCTCATCATCTAGTATCTAATTGCATTTTTATAATTCTACTTCCTCCTGAAATGGGCTTTGAAATTGGAGTTTGACGATTTTCCGAATCCCAGTTTTAAAAAAAAAATCAGTTTTTTTAAGTAAATCTGTCATATTTGAAAACTGGTTAAATTTTCCTAAAATGGTTAAATATTCCTTTTCAAAAAAAAAAAAAAAGTTGGGACCAATAAAATGTAACTGGAATTAGAAAAAAATTCTAAAAAGGAAATTTAAATTAAAAAAAAGACAAGTAGAATTAGCAATTCTTTTGGTGTATTTGCAAAATCCACAAAACATATATAGTTCAGCTAAGAAATTTATTTTTCTTGCTTTAGCTTCAAAAACCGAAATTAAGGTATTTGATAAGAAGCAGTCATGAACATTTTCAAATTCTTATGTGAAAGCCAATTCTGATGAAGAGCAAATTGAAAAAACTATTCATCAAAGTAATGCTTTTTAAAAGAAGCCATGGAAAAATCAGTTCATAAGTTCTTGAAGAGCCTGAAGAAAACTTAGAAATCCAAAAACTGAAATTTCATTATTTGAGGCAATGAATAAAAGAACAAAAATCTTAAATTTGTCATTTGATGCCATGGAAACCAAGCTCAGTTGCTAGTGAATGAGTATTTTCAATTTTAGGCAATATTATGTCCAAACTAAGAACAAAACTTAATCACCATTCAGTCGATATTTTATGTTATTTATAATCTTATTTTCTTAGGAGAAATTAAAATTAGTGAAAACAAAATAAATATTATTCAAAACCTTTTTTTAATTTTCCTTATTTTGTGTAAGTAATATATATGTAATCCTTATTATACATATATATTGACTTGATATTTATTTCCTTTTTTTTTTTTGTTATTTTATATCTGAGATAAAATATTTGTTCCTATTCTTTTTCTTTTTTTTTGACAAAAATTTAAAAACTAGTTTTTTGGAAATATGAAATTCAAAAAATAGTTTTTCAAAAAGTAGGTTTTTGTATAAACTCTATTTAAAATTAAAATCCCATAGTCCATTTGCCATTTGAAGAATATCAGGTGAGTGTAGATGATTCCATTCATAAAAAGTCCATTTATAATTTAACCACCAGGAAAATGTTCAAAAATACAAAACTAATGGATAGACAAAAATGAAAGCTGAAAATTTTGTAATATTAATGATATTCTAATTTCAGTTAGTAATTTCACACCTAAAGACAGTTATTTCAATAAAAACAAGGAATAACTTCTGAAATTTAAATTTTCAGATTGTTCAAACACAAAAGAACTCGTCAACTTTACAAAAATGAACAAACATACCTCATACAATCAATTGTTAATTTTTTTTTTTTAAGTAAAAGTTACTGATGTTCAAAATTTCTGGAGTATGCCAAAAGCTTGATTTCATACAGTTCTATGACTGAAAGCTGTATTTTCAAATTAACGAAAAACTATAATATACTTTGGAATACCAAGAAAAAAGTTTTAAGTTCATGTTGAAACAGCTTGCACGCTTTTACATCACAAGCAAAAATAAACACACAAAAAATTCTTTTCATATAAAATGAAAATTTCATAGCTTTATTCTAAAGTTTCAATTTAAATTAAAAGCATGTAAATTTAACAAAAATATATGTGAAGTTTCTTCATACATCCAGGACTAAGACTTCAGTCGTTAGTATTTACAATTATTATTTACAAAGAACATGACATTAGTATTTACAAAGAATATGAAAGAATAAGGTGACCAATTTTTTTACAATGAAAAGGAAGACAAAAAATTTAAGAAAAAAGTAAATTACTAATAAATGAAAAATTTTATTATTTTAAATAAAAATACAATTATGTTTACATCCCTTTTAGTTATTTAATTAAAGGAATATTTTTCCATTAAATGCATATTTTTTAATACTTCATTTTGGAAGCATTTTATTAAATTTACAGGATGGATCCCAGTTATGTTAAGCTGTCTGAATTTTAAAAATTATTAAATTTACAAGTCATCATAATATATTTCCATCATAAGGAAACCATTATAAATTAAAATAATTATAGCATACCTATCGATGCACAGAACTTTTATAATCAAAATTTGTAAAACTATTCAATTTTTAAAAATTTCTTTGATATCACTTTAATACAAATATTTGAATCTTATTTCCATTAAAGAAATGTTATCTTCTACATTTTTAAGAGACGTACAAAGGGTATGAAGTTAGCAATTATTGATTATAAATAAACATATTCAGAAGATATTATTCATTTTTTCTGCAATTTTTCAATTCAAAGTTTTCAACTATGCTGATTTTTTTTCTAACTCTTCCTAGTTCATTAATTCAGTCATTGAACATGACCCAATTCTCACTTATTCTAATTAAAATATATCCAATCTACATAATTACAACCAACATATTTTAGATACATGTCCTTTAATATTTTGCTTTTGTTTTTCCTTAAAACTAGTAGTATAGTATTAGATTTCCAAAATGTTTTTCATTAACTCATTATTGCAGAAAAACTGCATGTTCAACTCTTTGTAATATGCATTCCTTCAAATGCAGACTTTATTATATATAAGACTCAATGTTGGTCTTCATTAAATTTCTTATATTGCACCAAAAATGATCATTAGAATTTATATAACCTTAATAATTTTTTCTGAAACATTTTGAAGAGATATTCTAAATCTTTCAGGTGTAAACTAATGCAATAATAGTTCACAGAATAAGTATAATACAGTTTCAAAATTTTATTTAAACTCACACATACGATTTTTCAAACCAAATATGCGATTCTTAAGTTCTTCCTCTTTATATAAAAACTAGATATTTTAGATAACATCCTTTTTATTTATCAAGTATTGTCTTTAATTGCTACAGTAAAAAATAAACAGCAAGATGCACATATGAAGCAAAACTAACTATTCTGTCTAACCTATTTAATAAATGCTTTAGTTATTTTAAAATTACCTGTCAAATATACTCCATTGTAAACATTTAATGAAAAAAAAACATTTCTAGTTAAAAATATAAAACATTATTCCAAATTAACTTATAATCCACCTCTTCAAATAAATCCTAAATAAAATATAAACAATAAAAAATTATGTAAATGAAGTCGAAAATTTCATTTAACAGGTCGGGAAGATAAAAATTTAAATTTAACATAACTAATTTCCTCCAGATGTTGAAAAGGAAAAAGCACACTCATTTGGAAATACATACACATGTTAAATTTAAATTAAGACATCAACTAGTTGTTTACTGTTTCCATCACAACACACGCCGATTTGACAAGACTAACATTCAAAATAGTTACTCTTCAAGTTATTGTAATAACAAAATAAACATACTAAGTCAGCGGAAACCTGAAGAAAAATTATAATGGCATCATAAAGCTTCGCGGATTTTCATGGACTCTTTCATCTGAAGCTACATTGCCGGAGGGCAATAGGCATTGATAAGGGATCAATGTAAAGAAATGTAATTTTGGATTCTTACATTGATTCCAAGAAAAGGAATAAAATATTTCTTTTAACTACAAATAAACCTTTGTTTACACACATACAAATTATCAAATTTATGGATGTAGGGAAGTGTTCAAGAAAAAATTCGTTAGGAACATGCAATGCACAGCTCAAGTGTGACAGTAGTTCAATCTACCAGTTGCCAACAGCTGTTTGAAGCACGATACATCTCAACAGGTAAATCGATAATGAAGCTAGGTAGCGAATGTGAAAAGGAAAGCAAACAAACAGTAATCGGCAGCCATTTGAATATTTTCGTTAGAGAAATTTTTCTCTAAGTAAATGAGATATTACCGTTTATAATAATCAATCGTAACATTTCATTGAATAGATTAATTTCAGAAGCTTTGACAAGCTAATTCATTGTCCATAATTTGTATTTTATACACATTCTGTTCTGTTTTCTAAATATTAGTTCGGCATTGATTTCCGTTTTCGTTCATTTATTATTCTTTGATAGTCTTTTCTAAAACCTAAAAATGCCTGTCTTGAGGCACGTTAATATGTCGACCGATGTCTATTTTGTGTGCTTAAATCATGCCATGTCGACTGATGGGGAAGAAATTGTTGGCTTGCTGGTTGGTGAGGTTAGTATGATATTAATTTCTTCTTATTGTTAATACTTAGATAGCTAATCATTTCATATTCCTTCAAGACTTGCTATATATTTTTCTTTAGCTAAAGTAGATTGAAAGTTTCTGACACTAAATGTCGAAAAAGAAAACCCATTGTTCTTGAATTTTTGTACACAGAATAGTTTTTGGGTATTAAATGAAACTGAATGAATACTCGATTTCTGAAAATTTGATATATATATCATGCGAAACTATTTACGCTTCATTTTACTGTGGTTCTTAAAATTGAGTATATTTTTATTTTGGGTATTATTATCTTATTTTCAAAGAAAGCTTAAAAGGTTTCATTAAATACTTATTATTAGACGGAATACTGAAATATCAGTGAAAAGGAATGTATTACACTTAAAAACAAAAGTGATTTAAAGTATATATATTGTCATAATATTTAGCTAAAGGTTACAAATCTCCTAATTATAAAATTAATTTTACTGATCTTTACAGATGTAATTAAATTACTGATTCTTTTAATGAAACTGTATATTATTTTTATTGGCATTTTAATGCATTTCATTAATCTGGGTATCGGCTTTAAATTTTCAGTCATGTTTTGAATCTGAAATAGGTTTTAAGAATGTTTTAGAATTTCATCCATTCAAAATAATTGATATGGTAAGGCTGTTAGTTTTGGTTTGACCTACTCTCATTTCATCCAAGACCTTTTGATGAAGCTATGTCATTCTGAAAGATACTTTTTGTTGTAAGGACAAAAGAATGTGAAAGAGCAATAAGGTGACCAATTTTTTTACAATGAAAAAGAGGACAAAAAATTTAAGAAAAAGGTAAACAGCTAATAAATGAAACATTGCATTAATTTAAATAAAAATACAACAATTATGTTCACATCCCTTTTAATTATTTAACTAAAGGAATATTTTTCCCATTAAATGCATATTTTTTGTCAATATATCATTTTCTAACAAAATACTGGAAATATTGGAGCAAGAAATATTCTTCATGTATAATTTTTACTGTAAGTGCTGCAACTAAAGTATCAACATTCAATCTTGATTTCTCACTTATCCAAAAATCATTACTAATTGAAAAAACCTTTTTCAACTGCTACATTAGTTCCAGGGCAACATAACGTAAATTCAACAAGAATAGCTAAATTTTCATATGGAATATGTTCCTTTTTAAAATAGTTGAAAGTTTCCATCCATCTTTTCTCAATTTCAGTATGTTGATTTTCTCATTGTTGTAATTTATCAGCGTTTAAATATAGTATATTTAAACACTAATGTAATGCAAGCATATTATAAATAAATATAAATTTTTAATAACAAAAGCTTTAAAACTTTACTAAATCTATATTTAAATTTTAAATTATTTTAAATAAAATGGGAATTCAATTTAGTAAGGCACTTACCTGAGTATAATAATTATAAGAAAGAAATTCGTATTTGTGTCAGATGTAAACACGAACTATAATATTATAGACACATTAATATAAACAAAGCTAAGTATGAGGATGAGAGACGAGTGGGGCTGTGTGAAGTTTTGATATGCCCAGAATGTTCTGTTTATGCATTTTATAATCATGTTTTTTCGAATTGCATCATCATACGACGATTAACGATTAACATTTTGATGCAGCATCTTTAAATAATACAGAAATAAACAGATTAGTTGTAAAATATTGAAAAGGGGGACAGTTGGGAGGACACTTGTTGAGAAAGGACAAAGCCTACTAAAGAAAAGCAATTGGTCACCTTAAGAACAAACCCTCATTGAAAGAAAAATTGTTGATAACAGCATTCTAGCAAATGGTGGAACAGGTAATTTTAAAGTGCCAAAAAGTTGATTTTTAAGTGTGCAAAATCTGCAAACAAAATAATGAACATAAAAAGAGAAATTTATCAAAAATTGGAGAAAAAAAAAAGGAATTGAATATAAGCATAAAGAATGAAAAGTAAAAATAAATAAAATCTTGACAGCTCATTGAAGTTTGATAAAGTGTGAGGCTTGCATTTATGCAAGCTTCAAATGTTTGCAAAAGAAGCTTTAAAAGTGTTGTTCACCAAACAGGTCTGGTTCTTTGAAACCAAGTACTTTGAATTAGTACTTTAATAATTGCTATTCCATTTTTGAAATTAATAAATGATTATTTGTAATTTTTTATATTTTAAGTGGAATAGGCAAGCAACAACTATTTATTTATTTTCTATACTTTGCTATCTTATGTATAGTGTTATTTGTAATAATAAATTTTTAAGAAACATAATATTCATTTATAAAAGCATAAAGTTTTAATTAGAGCAATTAATTTATATTTTATTTAATAATGGATGTATCTTGTTTTTTTAAAAAATTTAAATATATATTTTATGTTGCAACATGTTATTTTGGTATTCATGCAAAGATTGTCAGTTAATTGAACTTTTAAAGTTATGAGCAAAAAAAAGTTTGCATAATATAAATGTTTAAATTTAATAAAACATTGTTTTAATAAATGGACAAACTTTGGACTTGGTATTATTTTTTTTAGTTTAGCAAGGTAACAAACCTAAGCATAAATAAGTAATTTGTATTTATTATATGATTTTAAAATACTACAGCACTCGCCTCTTTAATTCTCAGATCTCAAAGCTATTGAAAGTTTGTGGTTTCATTTTGTAAAACTGATTTTTATGAAATGTGATACTAAGAGGCCGGAACTTATAAGAACAGTTTTATTTGAGCAATGATAAAATATATTTAGTAAAATGAAAGAAAGAAAGATTTAGGGTGGGTGGAATATATATATATATTTTAAAGCGTTGATGAAGTAAGGAAAGGGTATTTGCTTGTATGTACTGTTCATGTTATCCATACAGTTCTTACGTTCAATATATTAGCAACACTATTAGATTTCCACTGCCAGCGAAGACGTAAGATGTTTAAGTTAAAAAATCCTGCCTGGTGCCTTCTTCAGATGTCGAAAGGCATCACATGCTTTGAATTTTGCTCTTTACGTAACAGACCATCGCAGCTGGTGTGAAAACTTCTTCAAAATTGTAAATATAAGCAGCGATAATGATCTAAAAGGTTAAAAATTATCTAGATAAAAATCTCAGTTACAGATTAAAATAAAAATTATAATACTTATCTATTAAGATCATAATTTTAATGCATAAAGTGGTAAACGTAACTTTCATAGAAGTGTTTGTTTATTTTGTGTGACATATTTATTTGCGACTTGGCATTTTTAGCCCAGCAAGGGGCACACTGAACTTCACTTTTGTCATCTTATTTAGTGTCTTCTTACCTCTTTGGTAACTGCTCTAAATCTATTAGAATATTTAAGAAATACAATTTTTCTATTCTTTAAAATAAGGTGTGCTTAATATATTTTTACATTTTCCATATCATACAATTAACTTTTGAAAAAAAAATTGCAAATTTTAATGATTAAAATATTATTTTTTTTAACTCTAATATATGAATTATGCAGAGACTAAAAATCTTCAGATACAAAAGGAAGTTTAAAAATTCATTCAAACTACTTAATAGTGTCAGGGCTCTCTTCAATCCCAGAACTGTAGCTTGAAAGAGAGATGATGGAGTGGTTTCCAGAAATTTGGAAGAGGTTTTGACTACATGGCATGAACATTTAAATCATTGATAACAAAGATGGGATATTTACATATAATGTGCTATTTACCATAAGCTGTAAGAATGAAGAAACAGAGTGCAAAAAACTTTTTCTCTATGATGTTGAGCTCACCTTTAAAAAACTAAACTATAATAAATTAACTAGACCAAATAGCATCATCAGAGTTGGCCTTCTCTATTAAGGGGCCCAGGTTCAAGAAACAATTTTGGGATCCTAAATTTTTTTTCAAAGTAAATAAAAAAAATTAATAACATGAATACATATTACTATTGCATGTTTATTTAAAGTATGATTTTGTTTTTACTATTAATTACCTCAAGAAAATTACTTTTTTCAGGGGGGGGGAGCTACCTTAGTACAGCAAGTGCATTTAAGCATTATGCACATATGCTTAATGAAAAACAATTTTTTAAAGAATTTTAATTTCATAAAAGAGTGGTCAACATTTATTGTAACTGGCAATGTAAAGAAAAGTTTTAATGTGTTTAAAAATAATTTATAATAATTATTAGTATGTGTTGCAGTATGTGTTATATGTTAATGCAATTTATGTATGTGTTATATGTTAATGCAATGTCTTTTCAATCTAAATCAAATCCCATTGCAAAAGTTTCTTGGAATTAGGATTTCATCTGTGTCTTAATTATAAAGCATTACAGTTTTGGAATATTTTTCTTATTTATTTTTTTCTGAAGCTTTTGTATTGACTGTTAATTTAAAATACTTTTAAATCTGTCTTCTATTTGTACAATTACAGAATTTGTTATAAAGTTAAAAAAATAACATTGAAATTCCTCCACTTGGTTTTCTATAATTTCAATTTCTGCTGTATCGGAAAATATTCTGAAATATTCAAATCGTGTGCTATCACTTTTACTTAATCTAAAAATGGGTTAAATTTTGGTTTTCAGTTTTAATTTTATTGAATAAATTTAAAGCCCAATCGAGAACAATTGTTTTTTCCTGAAATATTTTATTGATAATGCTAATTTTAAACAATATTGCAAATGATACTTTTAAATATAAAATAAATGTTATTTCTTGTAATGAACTCAATAGACTTTTGGCTTTTTATATTGCTGTATTATTGCTTTGTATCTCAATGAATTATTCTAGGGCATTACAGGTTTCATCAAACATTGCTTTAACCAAATTTATTTTGTCTTCCCAACAAGTGTCACATAATGGTTTAAGAGTAAAGTTTAATTGCTTTTGTAGAATTTCCCATCTCTTTGTATATACAGAAAATAAACAATCTAAACATTTTAATATCCAAAAACATATACAATATATATTGCTGGAAGTGGCATCTCAAATTAATAAAATAAAAGAGTGGGATAATCAAGATAAGGCATATAAATTGCATTAGAGTTTAGTGTAATTATTCTAGATTCACACCTTGATCATGCTAGGGTGCCAGCACATAGAACCCACTAGATGATCAGGCTTGATTATCAGAACTGAGCTCACAGACATTAATAAAACTAAACTGAAAAATGTGATTAACTTTGTAATTTGTTATGTAAAGACATTGAAACAAATGCCCATGTAATCATAAGAAGGATCAGTTTGTTATATGTATTAGAAAGGAGACTTGAAATACTGTAATTATGGCAGAATTATTCTATTGAATACAGTATATTAAACTTTCTTTACCATCCTATAAAAACCATTACTTTTGTACATCTCTTTAGTTAATGAGAATTATTATGGTTTTTAGAGAGGAAAAATGACTGATCAAATATATTATGTTAAACAAATTTTGGGGAGAATAAAGGAATTCAAACATTAACACCACTTTTTCATTGATTTTAAAGTTTCATATGATAGTGTTGACTGAGAAAGAGTACTTGAAGTAATGATAGAATATCCCTCCAAAAAATAAATATTGCAAATGTATAAGTGTTTTAAAAATATGAAAGGTAGAAATAAAGATGTTCTATTTCTTTTACTGACAAAGATCTGCAATAAGATTTGCTCTCATGCCTACTATTCAACTTGGTTTTGGAGAAGGCCATAAAAGAATCTGAATCAAATATAAATGAAATTATTCTGCAAAGAACAAACTGATTGCTAGTATTTGCTTGATGATTTTAATATCATCCAGCTAAACAAGCTGTTTTCTTAATTGAGAATTTAGCATGGAAGATGAATCTTATCTTTAATGGAGATAAAACTAATTTTATGATTGTCACTTCCCCCCCCCCCTTCTCCCATTGCCAGAATCCCAAGTCTTTGAAAATACTGTACTGATTTCTATTCTGTAGTAGGCAGATTCAAAATTTTTATAATTTTGTTGTGTCAAAGCAGAAAAATTACTATTAAAATTGAACTCTTGTTTAAAGCAACATTGCGATGAAACTTTGAATACTTATTACTTGCACTTATTTGTTTCTGCTGAAAATGGGAAAACCCAAAAAAATATTGCCAAACCTAAAGGCTTGAATAATAGTTTTAAAAAATTGAATTAATATTATTAAAAAAATAGAATTAATATTATTTATTCTTTTTCTTAATATGTCACTCAATTTCAATGAATGTATTCATTTCCGATACGAAAATAAATATCATTCTTTCTGTCATTCCTAATTAAACAAGACTGTTTATTTTTAATTTCAAACGATATTTCCCAAATTATTTCTTCTGCAGCAAGTTTTCTTCCTGGTACCAGCTTGTATATAATATAAAGAGAAAGCAGCAATTCTGTTTATAAAAATCAGAATTATTGGTATTTATTTAATCTTCATAATGACATTGGGTAAATATTAAAATATTTCTTTAAAGTATAAAAAAAGTAAAGAATTTCTGAGGGAGGAGGGGGGGAGAATGAATTCTTCATAATTGCCAGAATATGTTTATTTTGATTTTGTTTTCTAATAAAATTGCTTTTGTTTTTACCTTATAGGTTGATGAAAATAGAGTAGCACATGTTTCTGCTGTTGTAATCTTGAGACGTTCCGACAAAAGGAAAGATAGGGTGGAAATATCACCTGAGCAGTTGTCAAATGCTTCGACTGAAGCAGAGGTATACATCATATTAATTGTTTTTTATTTACTGTTTATTTTTTTTTTTCTAAATATATAACAAATTTTCTGAATGCAGTATGAGAAAAACAAGATTAAATATATTTCATCTTATCTTATGTGTTATTCTATGTAAAAATACATGTATATATTTTGTGAAAATATGTAAAGTGATATGTTTTAACTTTTTTTGCAGCGATTAGCTTGTATCTTAAAACGACCTATACGAGTTATTGGATGGTATCACTCGCATCCTAAACTTACAGTTTGGCCTTCTCCTATTGGTAAGAAATCATATTAATTTGAGTATTGTTAAAATGTTATGCTTGCTATATATTTGTGGGCTATATTTTTTGCATTCTCATAATGAAGAATAGTTTCAATTTTACTTGATTGGCCATTTTGAAATTTAATTATTTGATTTTGAACTTAACCAAACTAATTTATTTAATGAAAATTAATTATTAATTCCAGATTATTGTGCTGTGACTGTGAATATAAAAATTCTCTAATAATATATGTTCTAAATTATTAAGGATCTTTAAAAATTAAATTTCTGTGGCTTTAAAAAGTAAAATAATCATATCAAATTTCTAGAAAAATTCAACTTGCACATAAACAGTATTTCAGCAAATTTAATTTACTTAAAAAGCTTTTTAATTTAAGTAAATCCCTGTATGTAATCCCTATAAATCTGAAGCAATTTTTTTTTTAATAGTTAGTACTTAAAATCTTCTAGAGTTAAAAAAAAAATCTGTTAAATGGTGTAGAATGTAGAGTTTAATATGAGAATAAGGTTGTATTGAAAAGTTTGCTTTTTTTCTATTAGCTTTTAACCTTTCAAAAGGGATGGCTGCCATTGTGTTTGCATTAAATTAGACTAAATTTTGATGCCCATGTTTGTGTATGTTTTGATTATTTGAAAAGCATGCATTTTTTTCCAGATGTTAATACCCAAGATAGTTATCAACTTATGGATGAAGGATTTATTGGTGTGATTTTTTCCGTTTTTAATGAAGATCCTAATAAAAAAGTATATTTATTTTATTTGCTGTTAACCTTATTACATTAAAAAAAATTTTTTTAATGAATTATTATTGTTTTTATATTGAATTTGTGATTACAAGGTATTGGATAGTTGGAATGTATATTTTGATCAAATATATTTTTGTATGTTAATTTCTGAAGTAAACTGTTTGTTGTAGGAACAGGTATTTTCTATATATTTCAAACTCAAAAACAAAGTATTGGAATGCAGTTTAATTGCATTGGGATTTCAGTATAATTAAGCATTACAAGAATATTTAAAAAATCTCTTTTTTAAATTTGAATTAAATGCCGGAATAAAAGGATGTGAGCAGTAAATATACAGTACTTCCCAAATTTTGTATTTGCTTACATTAATTTACCTCGGCACCATTGCTTATTTCAGTATTAGATAGTCACACTATCTAGAAAACATTTCTAAACTAAAAGTTCCTTTTAATTGTCTTTCTGTCAGACTAGAATCTTCGTAAATTGAATGTGTTGAATACCATAAAACTATTGTTGAGAATCTGATGTAGGTATTCATTTGTGAATGCCATTCTATTTAATAATTTGTGTCTGAAGTATATCTATCGATTTTGATTATTTTATTGCTCTTATTTAACTTTATTTTCTGTTTATAGTGCATGATTAATATTCGGTTGAGATCTTCTAGTTATTTTCAGATCTAAGTGCCTCTTTATTTCTTGTATGTTTGATGTCAGTACTGAGTGATTTGAATTTTTGTACGGAATTGAATTTAGTAATTTTTTTGTAGCTTTTATTTAAATTTTTATCTTCCTTTTTTTTTTTACAAAAATTTCGCCAATGCTTTGCTTTATGTGTTTAGCATTGTTTTTTTTAATTATGTATTTGATAAACCATAAATTGTTGGAACAGTTTATTCTATTTCATAAATTAATAGGGTGGACGGATTCAGATGACTTGCTTCCAGTCACAGACTACTTTGTTAGATGAATGCAATGTTGAGTAAGTTTAGTTTTTGTTGTCTATGTAATTTTTAGGAATATTTTTTACTGCAATATTTTAAGCAAAGTTATAATTTTAATTCATTGTTATATATATAAGGTTCTGTAGTGTGGTTTCTTGAATTAATGTCATTATAAAATTGTTTGTAAAGTATTTTAGTATTAATGATTAATATTATTCAGATAAAAATATTTCTGAAGAAACGAATATTAAATAAGAAATAGAAAAACCTTAAAAACATAGAATTTAAAAATCGATCAAAAATACAGAGAATTTTATGTTTCTTGGGTATATTTTTCCTGTCTAAAAAATGGCGGTTTTTAAAGATTGCTAGAAAAAAGGATCGTGGTCATTGCTTTCCAAAACGAAATACCATCCACGATTGTGTACTTCGGAAACTCGCCCCTTCTTTACTCTCTTTTCTTTTTTTCTGCTTAGATCAGTTCAGTTTCGATTTGTGAGACAGTTGTTCTCTTTCAATAAGATTTCTGAATTGCGATTAATGAGTATTCTCGCGACATCTGTTATTGTGTGAAAGATTAGAATACATTTTTCTGGCATGAGTTGCAGCATTCAATCTGTGGATGCAAAATAAGCTACACGAAGCTCAGCCCTTGTTTAGATCTTCAAAAAATAGTAATTTAAACCAAAGACAATCATCTTAAAATCGGACTCACCGGATTAGCACACTTATTTCAGAACCAGTGCCTACATGCTCCTCCTGTCATTGTCTTTTAACCACTAAGCATATACTGGTGCAATGCCCTTGTTTTATTATCATTTAGACGTAACCATTTTGGTAAGAATAATATTGAAGTTAAATTATATTTGGAAGATAATCCTCAACCAAATCTGTTTTTATTTTTATGTGACATTGGAATTGATAAGTATCTTTGAGTGTGTTTTTATAGCTTTTAAAATTTTTTCCTTAATTTATTACATAGAACATTATATATTAAGATAATCATACGTTTGGCGCAGGATGGCCAAATATGGCCTCTACGCCATTAAAACAAACCAAACCATGTATGACGGTGGTATTCAATTACTGGCATGTGAGTTTATTGAATGATTTGTTTATTATTTAAGAAATTGTGAGCTTATTCAGTGTAGATTAAAGTCGAGTTTAAAATAGTTAGCTACTCAAACTCCGTATTAAATGTGAATTCAGAGATAAAAATCATCCTAATTTTATCAAAAAAGGTTTGAGAAGTACCGGTACCGGAAATCCCTTTGTTGCGTACTCCTTGCTTTGTTTGAAAATAGTAAGCTTAAGTAAAGTGGGAAAATTGTCATTTATTAGTCATGCCAAAAAAAAGCAAAACAAAATTGTGTGTCAATTTTAAAAAAATGTCATAATGAGCACTGCACTTTGTATCTAAAGGAATGAAGGAGCAGGTGATATATCAAGTCCGAAAATAAACTGATTTCGAACTTCTTATTTTAAGCACATTCATTTAAAGGAAAATTTTTGGGCATTAAAACTTATTATGTCAGACATGTCGTTTAATGCATTCAGTGATATAACTGAAATATTTTCATATATGCTCATGAAAGTGAAATAGCATATATGAAAATATGCTATTTCAAGGAGTACGATATATCACTGTTATTTGTTAAGGATTGGCTCCATGAAACTGATGACTGCAGAAATTGCCCAAATACGTAAATTGGCGAAAATGGATACATTTTGATTTTTTTTAAACGTAAATATTAACCCTATGAGGCCTGACCTACCGATATCTCCCCATTCGACAGAAACCTGCTCAGGCAGTTTGATGACTTTAGGCAGGGGTGAAAGGTATTTCTAGAAGGGCACATCACATGTACGCTATGGGTGATCTTCTGTTGCTGACAGTGATTGATGTGCAGCCTTTTAAGTCATGTGAATGTGAAGGAAAAAGACGCATCAGGTGGCAATTAAAGAAATGATGCATTATTTATCCATAAAGAAAACCTAAATTCAATGATTGGATATTTTTTAACATTTTATTACAATTGCCAAAGATTTTCAGTTTATTTCATGCATAATATATTAAAATTCTTAATATGTTTATCAACTAAAGAAATCTTTTTTCCTTTCTCTGTATTTTTTTAATTAACACTGATTATTCAAATATTTTTTGACATCTTTTTACTTGTTTCCTATTCTGATATCTTTTTTAATTACAACTCGATTTTTCTAAATCCATTGCTTTAACAACAATAACAACAGAAAACGTTTAGATATTAAAATAAAAAATTTCAACTGTTACTTTTTCTTTCAATTTTTTACACTTAGTCAATATGATGACTGTTAATTAAAATCAGTGATGAATCAAATTTAGAAATAAAGAAAAATCGTTTACATTCAGTTCAATTTGTTTAAATTTCTGTGAAAATTATTAAGAAATATCCAGCTATTTCCAGAAAACACAGATAATCTTATCAAATTCATTATTTTATTTATCAAACTTTCCAATTTTATAAAAATACAAAAATTTTGCTGTTTAGGATGAAATTTTCTATATCTTAAATAAGAAATTTAATAGAAAATATTAATTTTAAATTAAAGACTAATTTGTATAGCGGTATGAATTCTACAAAATTATGCAGTAAAATTTTTAATGAGAATGAATAAAATAATCATTTGCATCAATAGCAACCATCATGTGTGTGTGTTAAAAATATCACCAGAGTATTCCCCCTCCCCAATTATATACTTTTTAACTGCTAATATGTACATACTTTTTTTTTGTTTTTTGAAGGCACAAAAGACGATAAAATTGTGTTAAGATACTCTTCGGGCTCATCTTTACTGAATTAATTTTTTAGGAAATTAAACATACAAAGCAAAATGGAAGAGATTGTTACACATTGCATTCTGTAATATTACTCATATTTAGAAGTTAGAGAGGTATGTTTTATATTTTGTATTGGCAAAATAATTTTGCATTATTTTGGAAAATTATACATTTCATTGGTACATTTTTATAACCTTTTCATAGGGCTGCTTAAAGTTTTTCAAGCCACAAACACATTATTTAATTTTGCACTATCTCCATAAAATTTGTAAAAATGTAATTGATGAGCGTCAAAAACCAAATTAAAGCATGGCCAGTTAAGATTTCTTGGTCATTTTCATATGCTTTATATAAAGGTTTAAGAAATTAAAAACAATACTAATTCTAAAGAACGAACTTAAAACACCAACTTTATTTTTATCATCAAATTTTGTCATTCTTCATAAATAAGAAAGTACACTTTTCGAGGGAAAAAGATGTCCTAAGGGGGTTTCAAGATAACAATGTCTTATGTTTAGTTAATTTATTCTTATTTTATTTTTTAGTTTAATTCTTTCATTCTATAGCAATTTTTAAATTTAAAAAAAATGTATTAAAAATCGCCGGAATATGCGTCAGTTCAGCAACAACAAATTAAGTAAATCCTTCTTTCAAACCACAAATGACCACCACGGGCAGTTCAACACTTACACATTTCAATTATAGCTCATTAGATATATCCTTCCTATTCCCCATCGAAGAAGGGGAAGGCTATTCCATTCTTTTTTCGTCCGCAAGAAACGGCTCAGCTCTTGAATTTTCACAACATTATAGTAAAAATGTTTTGTATTTTATTCCGAGTCCGTCAAATTTAAGAGCATGAACAATGATATATTCCTCCAGCCCTTTATATATATATATATATATATAATATGGTCTTTACTAAATTCTAAGTAATGAAGAAAAAAGATTTTTTCTTTCTTTCTTTTATCAAAACATGTTTAAGTACATAAATGAAACAAAGCAATTTTAATTTTTCTCTTACTTTTTTTTTCTGGTTTATCACTTTATTTCTTTACTTAATTTTGCATTTTTGAATATTTTAATAAGTTTATTTTGACTGTTCTAAATTGTATTTTAGTATAGAATTTGATATTAAAGATTGTTTCTAGAAAAACAGTACATAGATGCTTTTTGTTTATAATTTATATTAAAAAAATTCTCAAATGTCTCTATTTGCTTTTGTAGGAAAAAACGCCTTGACATTCCTATTCATTTAGTTCCGACTTCCTGTATTAGCTCCGTTTGCATGAATGCACTGATACAGTTACCACGTTTTTTGTGTCAAGAAGAGCAACTTGCATATCAAATGACAAATCAAGTGCCATTAGATTATTTAACCAGGCTTCATAACAGTTCAGGTAAATAAATATCATTATGTAAAGCCATAATTTTGGCAAAAAATTTGAAAATACTAAGGTTTAGGACAGTTTGGTAGTAATTATTCGAAATTCTTATAACAAAACCAGAAAAAAATTGTTACCAATATAAACTAAAGAGGGAAAGTAGTAATTGCAAATTTTATCGAACATATCTCAATTCATCATTATGCCTTTTAGCATTCTATTATTTTTTACATTCAGCTACTAGATGTCAAAAATTAATTTTGTGATTATGATTTTATAATATAACTAAAGATGTGTAAGTACCTAACTTAATTAAATATAACTTTTCTATACAAAGGTGTTGTTAGTTTCAATTTTTGAACTGATTATTTTCATTAGGTACCAGTATTCGATTATTGCTTTTTACTTTTTTTTTTTAGTTTATATTAAGGCAATGGGCCAAATTGCTGAAGTAATATGTGGTCCACTCTTAAAAATGCTTGAAGAAAGAATAATAAATAATGAAATGAAAAGGAAAAAGTTGCTAGAGAAGAAGAAAGATTTAATTGCTCGTATTGAAGAAATGCGTAAAGAAGTTGATAAGATGAAGATAGAGGAAGTGAGTGCAAATGTGCAACCATCTGCTGGTAGCAGTACATCTACCTCCCAACCTATAGAAGAAAACAAAGATATGTCACCAAAAAGTCCTGAGGAATCCAGTCCATTGCTTGAAAATAAAGAGGATGTTGCTGAATGTATAGTGTCATCTACTATCGAAATTGTAGATACGCAATCCGACGTAAATAAGTCTGATAATATGCCTGGTGAATCTAGTTCTGTAGAAAAGCATGAATCTATTAAGGAATGTAATGATAATGCTTTACCTGAAGTAGATAAATGTGAGGTTCAAAAGAAACCTTCAAATCAAGATGAACCCTATTCTCCAACTGATTCAATTACTGATTCTCCCATTACTGAAGAAGAAGTTTCTGTCAAAATCAGTAACATTCCTGCAGACAACAATTAGATTGTCTGAAAAATTATCATTGTTAAAATTTGTGTATTTTGTTCTGATGTGTAAAAAACAATTGTGTTTAATCATTTTTTCATCTTATAAAAGCTATATCATATATTAACTGTTATATATAACATATATTACTTCTTATTCTTTGTGAATGTGTATTGCATTAAAAACAATTCATCATTTTTAAGTGAAATGTCATGGAAGTGGTATTTTCAAACTTTTGATGTACATGAAGATATTTATTTTCACCTACTTCATTTGTATTTCTGTTTTTTTATGAGCAATTAAACTTAGAGAAATTTTGATGGTTAAAATTATAAATTCTTGGACATTTCAATTCTCCATTCTGTGCTGTTATGTAAAAACATGTACTTATGTGTTCTGTGTGTACTTATAATTTCCATCATTGTAAAAGCTCTATCACATATATTAACTGTTATAAATATCTAAAACTTTATTTCGTTTATGTATATCTTGCATTGAAAACAGAATTCAACATTTGCACATATAACTTCCTTTAAGTGACATTTTCAAGTGTTTAATGCAAATGAAAATTTTTGTGTGCAGCTTCTATATTTCAGTCTTTGAAACATTTATTTCAATATGAGTAATATATTTGCAGAACTGTTTGAGAAATTATCATTTTTAAAATGAACTCATTTTGTGCTTTTATATGAAGACTGTTTTGTGCTTTATCATGCTTTTCATCATAGTAGAAGCTGTGTCATTAATTTTTAAGTATTCCTATAACGTCGGTTCATTTATTAAATATCTTGCATGTAAATCGTCAATAAAGTATTAATAGTCTACTTTATGTGTGAAATGTTTTGCTTGCAGTTCACTACAGCTCTGTCAGCCACTTTCAAATTTTAAGTTTAAATAAATGTAATTTTTTTTTTCTGCTTTTAGCAAAACTTTACAATTATTAATATTAAGTTGTTTAAATTGTATTATATAAAATTCATCCAATTCCTTCTTTGCCTGGTTGTCATTTTTAATGTAAAAATAAAGAAATATACAAACTAACATTGTTAAAGAAATTATAAGAATTCGTTATCCAAAAGTCAACAACAAAAAGGCACCTGTTATACGAATTACAGAGTATTTCTTTTCTGTTACTTGCTTATTAAAAACAAATTTTGTTTTGTCAAAACTGTTTCTTTTTCAATAATATTTTAGTGAATTTAGTTCTTAGGGCTTACCTTCATAATCTGTTTTCACAAATATGTTTATTTATATAAAGAATTATAGCATTAGAAGTTCAGGCAGCTCTTTTTTACTAATAATGGAACATTGATTACCAGCTAATGCATAAATTATATTTAAAATATGGGTTTATTTCTTTGATGTTTCTAATCTGGAAGAATATCCACGATCCTATTAGTTAATCTGTGTGAACTTCAAACAAGCATTCCAAATATCGACACATTATAGATATATTTTAAGTAATGTTCTCTGATTGAGAAGGAAATGCATTTTCACTCTTTTTCCTCTACCCTAGAAAATTAGGGCCATTGTAAAAAATTGCTTTATTACCTAGAAAATTATATAGGAATAAAGCGATACAATTGCCTAGAAAATTAGGAAATTATTGTAGCATGAATTTGCTTCAGCGATGAAGTTTGTCATAAAAATTGTGGTAACTGATTGACTTGACTCAGCAATCGTTGCAATTATTTCAGATAAATATTTTCTTTTTTCATATAATGAATCTGATGAAATACAGAAAGGAATCAAATCATTTGATCATCAGAACAATGAACATACTTTCCAACATCTACGGAATCTCTGTAGTTACCAAAAGTGTAATGGATAATCAAAGGATGTATATACATGGATGAAAACGAAAACAACATCTTCCCAAATCATCGCTCATATAAAGGTTGGTAGTGAATAAACGATTAATATGGTTACAAAAATAATTTTTTAAAAATAGTAAAAGAAATGAAAGAAAAACAGAATACAAAAATACTGGAGTTACTTTTTAATTATAAATATGTATGTAGGAGTTAGTACAACTATGCATTTCACACATGTGTAATTAAGTTTCACCGAATATTTTTGGTAATTGCTTAAAAATGCTTTTTCTCTGGAGGTTGAAATTAAAAAAAAAAGATTAAAGTTTTATATCGGTCTCGCGAAACACTTCACAGTTTAAAAAGGCCATTTAGTAAGGGGGAAAAAAAAGCCCATTTACTTTTTCACATTCATCTATGCATGCCCAGTGTTACGCTTCTATTTATAAAATTTGCGGATATATATATATTTTTAAATTTAGAGGAACTTATCATAAATTTAGATGGAAACATTAATTATTAACATATTTCAATCTAAACATTCAGTATATCGAAATTTGAAAAGCTGAACAATTAAGATATCAGAAAAGTGATGTTATACATAAAAGGAAAAGAAAATCAGTTGCTTGCAATAATATTTGTTGTATTAAGTTTTCTATTAGAATGATATGTTTCAGTAACAAGAAAAGTTTTAAAATGTTGATGACTTATCTTGTATATAATCATAACAGAAGAATTTAACATCTAATTCTATGGTTTCATCGTCCTCCTAGAAAATGTATTTACTGAATGGTTTAACAATTGCAAATTACTGGATATTTTACTTCCATGGGAAGAAAGAGGGTTTATACAAGTGATGCAGAAATTGACATTTGGCTTATTTACAGTTCAAGTTATTCTCAAGTTCAATATATTGAAAGTACTGCAATGCAAGCTGGAAAATATCCACAAAAATAATTTAAATTTTAATTATCGTAAACATGTTTTGAATTTTAAAATGTTTACAGTGATTAAAAATGTATCTCAAATAACATTTCACAAATGTTTAAAAATAAAAATATTGATAAAACATTCATATCGATATTCTCTATTATATGGCTAGTTTTCTAATTCAAGACTAAAATTTTGATCCAATGACTGCCATCAGAATTAAGGTTTCGCACTCTAAAAAGTAACAAGATATATAATTATGTATGCATAAGTGAATGGGAATTTCTTTGAAATAATAATAATGCAACAAATACAGCAATAAATTATGCAAACACTTTCTGAACTAAAATACCAATTCAATTTTTGCAAACGTTAGCAACTTTTAATGAAAAATGATTAATTTTAAAGATAATTTAAAACTATAATGCGAGGAATGAATCTATCTCCATTCGACTTTCCATTAAGTATAGTTGCCTCAATTCTTGCCGCATGTTCGTCTTCTGATTCTGATGTAGGTGATCGGGTAGCACATAAATATTGATGCAGGGCTGCGGTGGCCTGGTGGTAAGGTCTCGGCTTGGGAACCGGAGGGTTTCAGGTTCGAGATTCAATTCCACAGAAGAACCTTCGTGTGTGGGGGTCTCTTACACATAAAATCTGTAAGGCCAAACGTCCTCCCACTAATGTGGTGGGGAGAGGAGGGTGCCAGTTCAGGTGCCATCTTCGTCATTTGACCGTGGTTCAAGATTACTACGAGGTCCATCCCAAAATAGCCCTAGTGTTGCTTTACAACGGGACGTTAAAATAACTAAACTAAACTAAAACAATATATTTAGTTTACAGGCCATTCTTGGAAATTAAATTACTTCCAAACTCTTTTTATTCCCCTGGAGTAAGTTGAGATTTTTGCTCGGATGGAGGGTTTCCTGAAGGGCAAACCATTCAACATTTCCAAAGAACATCAGATACTAAGTTATATAAGGAAATGATTAAAAAAAGGGGGGGGGGGCTTCAAATCCTAATTTATATTTATATAAGGACAATTACATAAAGGATGTGTTTATCAAAAGAAAACATTTAATAAACAAGTTCAGTTTACAAAACCTTTCGAACATTAAAAAAGAAATCCATTAATGAATGCAATTTCTTAATTTCCATCGAATAACAATTTAATTAAAAGACATTTTTTTTTACCAATCTATAAAATGTGCATGCTAGAAATAAGAAAAATCACACTATCAAATATCTCTTTATATAATTATATATCGTACAATAATTATATGTAACAAATAACACTATCAAACATTTCTTAATACAATATACAATTTCTTATAATAATATATATTTTAATATTATTATTATAAGAATAATCCATAATATTAATTAGAACAAATTCGAATAATTTCATTTGAAATTAGTGCAGTGAAATAATTTATATAGGGCATATTAAATATGAAAAAGCATTAACTCTTAAATATAAAGAAACATTATTAAATATGAACAAATAAGAACACTATTTACAAGGTGAGTAGTGACAAATTTCTAACTAAAAAATTAAGCATTAATTGCTGAAAAGAATCATCACCTTTGTATATACCTGTGTACATACATAAATGTACATATTTTCTAAGCAAAGGGTATTTCCCTTTAAAAATATATAATTTTTGTTCAAAAATTATATATATATATATATATATTTCCACAAGGTCTTGCATTGAAAAAGAAATAATGCATTTTTGATTTTGAGAAAAACATAAAAATGCTATAAAATATGAATAAAAAATTACTATTACCAAAATATTGTCAAATGTTATTTCATAATCAAAATCTACGATCTTTTCAGCATTTCTTAAATCAATAAATTGCCAGCTGATTTGGATGGATATAGCATTTCTGACATGTCAACATGGATGCAGAAGTATAGTATAAACCAAAAATTTTATATTGGATTTTTATATACATAGCAATAAATATAATTTCACATTGAAAGTGTAAATATCCTTTTGTGCTAACTTATAACAAAAGAAAATATTAGTTTGAATTTCATCAATTTTTATTTTTATTTTGAGATCTTCAACAACAATGGGAGTTTGAATTTAAAGTATGGATAAAACATAAAATAGTTTTTATATTAATAAATTTTGATTTAAAAAAAATATATACTATTCACTTAAAACTATTTCACAATTTTTTTTCTGGTTAGTTTATATAGATTAATATTTTAAATAATTAACTTGTAGATTAGCACAAATAAAGAATTTATCTTTTAATTCTTTTTCCCAGAAAATGTGAGAACTATTTTTTGATTTAACATTACAAAGAAGGCAGGTTCGAGTGGTGTGAGCGTCTTTGTTTGTCCGTTCATGCTCTTCAGAAAAGATCAATTGAAATAGTTAAAAAAAATACACTTGGGCAGTGTGAATCATTGCTTTAATTAATTGAAAATTATTAAAAATTAGCTGGTACCAGGTGCGAGAAGAAACAATCTTGGAAACATCATTTGGAATTTGAAATAGTTATCTTGTTTATTTAAAGGCCTTATCACACACAAAATACCGTCCGCACTTTCCGTCAGCAAGTTTCCGTTTCTACCCTCAAGAACTGCTTAAACAAGTTTTTCGACGATCGACAATATTTTTTAACAAGTTTAAAAATGATGACAGAAATATTGTCTGCAAACGAAATTCAACCAATCAAGTGGAACCTCGATAGTGACGTAGTGTGCCAAGAACGCCGCGATTGACGCCAACTACTTTGTAAGCAGTAATTAGCAAATTCCAACCTTAGCAATGTTTTTATCAAATTCCTCCTTTGGGATAAAAAGTAGTTTTATTATTTCTGCCACTTTTTACCTCGCTATCTAATTATTAACATCGTGTTGTAATAACTCTGAAAATTTAAAAATGGTGAAAGGTGTTTTTTTTTTTTTTTTTTTTTTTTTTTTGGTCAGCTGAGAAAGAGTCGGCTTTTATTGACCTTGTTCACGAGAAGCCGGCTCTATGGGATCCCTTAGATCCACCTTAGAAAGACTTTGTACGATGGAATAAGAATTGTAATGATTCGAAGATGGCCCGAAGATGAGGACCACATAACATCAGGTAGGTGAATAATTCTATGTTTCTGGGTATGATGTTGAGATCAAAAAATGTTTTATGCGAATTCATTTTATGATAATATAGAAAGACGGCATTTAATCAATTTTTAAACTTCTTTTAAATATATACAAAAAAAAAATTCTTGATAAATTTTTTTGTTTGTTTATTTAAAACATATTATAAATATTAATATCTTTTGCTGAATTATTTTATCTTGGCTTTTCTTTTCATCCCAGCTAAAATATGAAATACATAAAGAAGTTTATTAATTGTTTTAAAAGTTGGGATGCAATTTATTAACTATATTGAGCCATATACAGGTTATATAATTGTGTAATTCATTAAACTAGACAAGATGGCTAATGTGATCAGTCAGCTTCTATGACTTTCTTATTCATTATTAATTTCCATTTGTGCTTGTGTTTCACTTATGTAAATGTGTATTAAAATGCAGCAGTATTTTCTTACCAATATAGCCTGTTCTTCATGAAACTAAAATTTTTAAGAATTTATTCTGCATTCATTTACAAATCAAATTATGCAAAATTAAATTTGGTATTGCGTTTTTTTTTTTTTTTTTTTTTTTTTTTTGCGTTACTGATATTTGGCTACGTAAAGTGACATTCTTATAATGCACACACACATATTTATATAATGAAATATATATATTTAATACAAAATTTTTTTATAGAAGAAGTTCTTCGCAAGAAATTCTGCTGGTTAAGAACATATTTTCAGAGGGAAGAGGGCAAAATTGCCATCAGGCTCAGCAGCTCTAGATATTGCACCAAAATGGGTGCATTATCAAAGACTGCTGTTCCTGTGAGATACCATCCACGCTGACTCATCCAAATACAATTTGGATGAGTCTTTTACGAATGAAATTGGATGTTTTGAACCAATGGTATATTTTGCAAAAATGTTTTTAATTCTCACATCATGCTTTTATTTAGTTGGTGAATAACGTATGTTATTAGTTACATTTATATGTTATTAGTTATGAATAACTTATATATACCAAAATTTTAATTCTGTCAGGGTAGACTATTAAAATCAATAAATCATGCCAATTTAGTTAAAAATACATTTAATGACATTAAAGGACATGATTTATACGGGGACAAAACTATTTAGGACAATAACATTTAACATATATGCATTAAAATAATACTCGGGGACTATGCTTTGCGCTCGCTTCCAAGACATAAACTGATTGTTCATGACAATGGCCGATGGAGGCCGAGGAAAACAGTTACGGTTACGCTTTTAATTTTTAAAATTGAATGATAAAAAAGCTGATCAAGAGGTGAATTGAAATAAAATGCATAACTAATTAAAACTTTATGTAATTGAATTGTATTTAATACATCATTGGTGATCATAGCATTAATTAACCATATACCCTTCAATCAATTATTTTTAGAGGAAGGTCCAGCATCTAATCTCTAGAAGGAGTCGGGTGGTACTTTTATTCTTAGCACAGGCATTTTTATTCCTATTTAAATGTATTCTTTTATTAATATTTCAATGTATAGTGAAAATATTATTCTTTTTAGATTTATGTGGAAGAAACAGATGAAATCTTCAGACCGGAGTGTTTGGATGTGGAATGCATTCCAGAGTCTTCGTTAAGCCCTCAGCTTAAAAGATCCGTGATACCAGGAACTTCTAACGAAGATCCTCCTTCCAAAAAAAGCAGCCAGACTAATGTGGGGGAAGATATATTGGAAATGGTGTCGGCGAAATTAAAACAACAAAGTGAAGCTTCAGAATCTGTTTGCCATGCTGTGGGACAACTTGCAGTCTCCACTTTAAAAAAACTGTCACCACTGTATGGGAAACAGTTCACAGGAAGAATATTTGAACTTGTTATGGAATTTGGAGAGATCCAACCTGATATATTTTCATAAGTAAAAGAATTGTTGATGTGAATTGTTTTCTTTCTGTGAAATTTATTTGATCATATTGAATCTTTTGATAATAGTAATTTCTTAAATAGTTCATTAGCAGCTCTATATAATTTAAAAATTTAGTTAATGTTAATAAGGATAAATTCTGTTCTCTAACCTTAAACTGGTTATCATATAATACAAAAAAAATTAAATCACCTTTCATATGATTAACAATAAAATTCAGGCTTCTTTTTTAATATTTTTTTTCTTTTAAATTTAACAAATTACCAGTTAATTTGGAATTATGTATCAATTCTGATTATATATTGGCAATGAGAAAGATGCATTCACAAAGATTTAAAGCTCTGTAGTTGCATCTTTTGTAAAAAGTAATTTTTGAAGCTAGTGCGAGACTATATACTGAATTTCCCTAATTTTTTTAACACTTTTTCAAACAATAAACACTTTTAAGGTACTTAAAAATGGTGTTCAAATTTAAGTACTTTGCATGATGCTATGCACCCTATTAAGCTTAATTAAGAAAACCCACCCACGAAATTTTTTCAATATATTTTTGTTTTAAATTTAATGTCGATAGGATAGGATTAATTTATTGTAATTTATAAAATACTAACACATATGTAGTATAAAATGTTTTTGCTTGTTAAAGATTAATAACAAAAATACTAAGAATAGCAAAAACGGGGAGGTATTGAATTTATTGTTACAAATTTTAATAGCCATTACAACCAGTTGAATGGGACAGTAAATTACATTAAGATCGACTCTACCAGGAATGAAAAAGACATTCGAAGGAAAATCATTTTTAAATTTGATAAATGTACAACTGTTTCATTTTACAGTCCATTTTATATTCATTATATTAAGAACTCTAAAGATTAAATTTAAAGCAGAACTTCCAAATAATTCAACAAATTTTTAGTTGAAAATAAATGTCAATAGAAGTAGGAATTTCTAAATGTAATGGAATTTCATCGTATTGGCTTAATAATTTATCAGCTAGTTCCAAAAGAGCATTCTCCAAATTTTCATAGTAATTTAATTTTACTTATTATATTAAATTTTAATTAGTATTTTCAATGTAATTATTGTTTTTTAATTAGTTTAATACCTTTTTATTATTTCCTTTCCCATACCCCCTCCCCTTTTTTTTGTTCAAACGATCATTTTGAAAAATGGCTGTGGAAGTGTTTTTTGAAAATTACATATTTTCTTTTGTATATATTATTTAAATGTTGAATTTTATGAATACAGTTTCTCTTAAATAATGATTACTCCGAAAGAAGTCAACATTTTTAAGATTACTAGTATAATTATTATATTTTTATTAATATTGAGACTTTGAAGCTTTCAGTTTGCTCAGAGGAAAGAACGTGAAACTCAAATTTCTATACATGGAATAAATTATAACAATTTCAAATTATATAATATAAAAGAGATAGATACTATTTTTTAAAATCTATACAGCTTATGAATCAGTTATTTCATTTTTATTTGTAGAAATCATTAAAAAACAAGCAAGCAAAATTAAATTTATATTTTTTACTTACACATTACTGTGGGTGTGATGGATTTTAATGCGTCAGTCAGATTATTCGTTTATTGAATGATTAAAAAAAAGAGGATATTTACAATGAAGTTTCATTAATGAAAAATCAATTGCAATGTTATGGAGATTAACAGTAGATATGTTCAGTGGCTCTTTTCCACCTACACGTGACACCTTGCGCATTTGCAGATGAATTCTTTAACACAAGAATTCCAGTTTCTCCCCTTTTAAGATCATGTCTCAACGGTTTCCGGTCACGACCCTTCTCGGTGGACGGACGTCCGAATCCTCTTGCACTAGGGAACTCTCTCTGCACTCTCCCCTCTGACTGCTGGTTAACGCCCGAAGAAGCGCTAAGCGTCCTCTCGTGGAATTAATTTACCACATTGCTCGGCCATCGACAGGTAAGGTCCTCCGAACTCTGAAACACACAAATGAAGAAAGAAAAGAAAACGGACATTGAAGAGAAAGAACAGAAATAAAAAAAGGGTGATGAAGAAAAATCAATTCGGTGATCTCAAGTTACAACCCCATCAGTTCAGGGCTTCATGCGATCAGCTGAAGTGGAAGTTTCCTCAGATCCTTCATGAGATCCTACTTTTGCAACGTCGTAACGATCATGTGGCTTTATCTTGACCACTTTGTAAGGTCCTAGGAACTTAGGTCTCAGCTTCAGACCTCCTCCTAACTGGGTTCTTTTAATTGCTACCCAGTCATTTATTTTAAACAGTGGAGCAATTCTACAATTTTTTTTATACTGGTGTTCGTTCTCTTCCTGTACTCTGAAGATGTTTGCTTTGGCAACCTCGCGCATAGTTTCTTTCTCTTGAATCATGGCGTGCAAAAACTCTTGGTCCAGAATGTCTTTGATTATTAGCTCCATTTTGTTTCTCTTCTTCACACCTATCATCAATTCAAAAGGAGTGAATTTAGTGGATCGGCTAATAGTGCTGTTAATGATTCATTGAACGTCTGGTACAAACTTGAACCACTTTGCAGGATCATCTGTAGACAGTTTTGCAAGCACTGAAATGAGAGTTCCAAGCATTCTTTCTATCTGGCCATTTGCTCTTGTCATTCCTGTGGTGATCTGTACATGTTGAATACCTTCGTCTTTGCAATAGTCTTCAAATTCTTTAGAAATAAAAGCAGAACCTCTGTAGGAAATTATTCGAAGGATTTTCGAAGCATGTATGTTGTATCTTGAGTTTTTGCAGTGCTTCTGCTGCTGAGGTTGCTTTAACAGGGTAGAACCAATCGAATTTGGTGAATGCATCTACCAATGTAAATATGTGTTGATATCTCTTGCTTGTATATGGTAAGGGACCAATGAAATCTATATAATATGTGCTCAAAGGAGTATTGTCCTTCGGAATTGGATTCAAAACACCTTCTCTTTTGCCTCATTTTCTATTATAGAGGATGCACTCAACACAATTCATTAGGACTTTTTCTGTTTTGCGTTCGAGATATGAAAGTCTCTTTTCAACAAATCTTCAGTCTTTTGCAGAGCAAAGTGTCTGTTGTGAATCCCACGAAATATTTCAAGCTCAATCACTTCTGGTACAACAATGAGTTCTCGTCCATCTACCTGTATATACAAGACATCTTCTTTAATACAGTAATCATCTCTGAGTCCTTACTCGACCAGAGTTTTCAGCAATTGAATGCGTTCATCTGTTGCTTTTGCAGATGTGATCTTAGCCGTAATTTCGCTTTGGGAACGAGTGACCATGCATACTGCATTCCTGCTCAATGCATCTACATGCTTCATTTATTGATCTGCTCTGTGGACTACTTCGCACTCAAACTCCTCCAGAAATAATGCCCATCTGGCTATCTTAGGCGCCAAGTCTTTCTTTTCCATCGTCTTTTGGAAGGCATCACAGTCGGTGACTATTTTAAATTTTGTCCCCAAGAGATAACTTCGGAATCTCTTCAATGCTTCTATAATTGCAAGCACTTCCAGCTCATAACTTGACAGTTTTTCTTGCTGTGGTGATGTCTTTCTACTCATATAACGGATTGGATGTAGTTGTCCATCATCTGAGCGTTGTAATAAAACGGCTCCGAAGCCATTGTTACTAGCATCCGTATGCAATTCAAGAGGTTTTCCTTGCTGGAAAATGTGGAGTACGGGACTTTGACAAAAACGTTCTTTTAGACGTTGAAATGCCTGTTTTTGTAATGGCCCACATTCAAATTCTACATCACCGCGAAGTAAATCCCTTAGTGGTTTTGCTATTTTTGAATAATTTGATGCAATTTTTCTGAAATATCTTGTGAGACCTAGACAGCTTTGCATTTGTTTAATATTCTTAGGTTCAGGGAAATTTTGAACAGCAACTGTTTTATTTGACGGGGGACGAATTGTACCTTCTTCGATAACATAGCCTAAAAATTCAATTTTTCGTTTTAAAAATTGACATTTTTAAAAAGTAATTTCTAATCCATATTCAGAAGCTACTTTTAAAACGCGTTTAAATTTTTCCAAACCCTCTGTTTCATTGTGGGAAAGTATAATGAAATCATCCTTATAAATTACAATTGTTTTATCCCTAATCAGATCCCTGAAAACATGATATATGAATCTTAAAATCATGCTAGGACTTGTGGACAAACCAAATAGAGTCCTTAGAATTTCGAATAAACCGGCATGACAAATGAATGACAAATACTTGGTACATTTTTCCTCCACTTGAGCATGAAAAAAACCATTTCCTAAATCTAAGGTTGAGAAAACTTTGGCTTCTCCTAAATGATCGAGAACCTCCCCCATTTGAGCTATAGGAAAAGAATCTTTAATTACTTTTTTGTTCAGTTGTCTGAAATCCACGCATAGTCTATGTGTACCATCTCGATTTTTACAAAACAAAGGAATTATATGGCTTGGTGGTTAGAGTGAATGACCAGTTCTTACTCTTTAGGGTGGTGGTAAGGTCTCAGCTTCGGAATCGGAGGGTTTCAGGTTCGAGACTCGATTCCACCGAAGATCCGTCGTGTGAGGGGGTCTCTTACACGTTAAATCTGTCAGGCCAAACGTCCTCCCGCTAGTGTGGCGTGGTGTGGAGAGGGGGGTGCCAGTTAGGAGTCATCCTCGTCATCTGATCTTGGTTCAAAATTACGAGGTCCGTCCCAAAATAGCCCTCGTGTTGCTTTGAAACGGGACGTTAATATAACTAAATTAAACTACAGAACAAAATTGGAGATGTGTATTCAGTACAAGATTGTTTGATAATTCCCATTTGTAACCATTCATCAATTTTTATGTCGACAATTTTTTGTTCATCGAAAGGCAATCAACGGGACCATTGCCGTACTGGGATGTCGTCTTTTAATACAATGTTTAATCCCATATCAATCTCCAGAAGTTGTTTAGATGGTTCATAATTTTTTACCATTTGAGAACCTGATCTCGTAAACTATCACCTACATTCTAACTAATATCGAGTGATTACCTCTCAATTACTGCCGTAAAAAATGGAAATTTACTCTCAATCGAATCTATTTGTCTAATTTCGGCGCACGACAATTCATTTTGCTGAATAAGATGCAGACATTTTGGCGGGAAAATTCCCTCCATTACTAATTGATCACTTATAACTGCTTCAATCTCAACAGATTTGCATTTTTCCTTAAAAGCAAATGAGAAAATTGCAGTTTTAGCAGAAATTTCATTTCCAAAACAAGTTTTAACTTTTATATTTCCCATTGTTTTTTGGTAGGAAAAAAAAAATGATTTATTTACAATTATAAGCTCACTTCCTGAATCTATTAGAAAATTTATTTTTTTCCCATCCACAAAAATATCTATGTATTCAAGCATATTTTTTGGTTTAGTTCCAATTCCTGATATAACAAATTTATTTCTTGTCTTACTTTCATTTGTAGATTTTTCTAATCGTTTCGGACAGTTATGAGCGAAATGAAAGCTTTCCCCTTTTCCCTCGCCTACATAACAAATCCTTTCCGGTTTAACGTTCTGAATTTTGTTCCGACGAAATGACTCATTTTTCATTGCTTGCTTTTGGAACCCTGTTGCTTTTGTTTCATTAATGTGAACTTTAGAATTACTCATTTCAGCTAAAGATTTACCACGAGATGAAAAAAATAAATCATTTTCGTGACCTAACTGAGTTGGCGGAAACCATGTTTTTCTTTCGCGTATACCTATGTATTTTTTTGTTCTAAAATCTAATGTTTCATATAATTTATCCGCAACAATTAGATCACATAAATTTTTAAAATCCTTTTTTACTTCTCTGACCTGACAATAATACTCAAATGTTGCAGTTAATCGCGATGCAAACTGTACATGCGATTCGTTTGGTAAACGTTGAGCATTTTTAAAATTACTAAGATACTCACGAGGTGTCGACTGAAATTCAGCTAAAAACAATTCTTTTAGTTTGCCGTAATCCTACAATTCTTCCTCACTTGCATAGGTTAAAACATTATTTACTTTATCCCCTAACAAATTAATTAGTATTTCGGCTTGCAAGGCTTTAGGAACTTCTTTATAATAAATGCTTTTTCTAAATACATAAAAAACAAATGCAATGCCTCGGGATTCTCAGGAACAGAAATTGTTAGTGATTTAACACTTTTTATTAAATTTTCAGCACTAACAGGTGCGTTTGTTTACTCAACAGACAATGACTGTTTTCTGAGTTTTTCTAGCTCAATCTCCTTCTCGAGTTGGGCCATTTTCATTTTTTCAATCTCTAACTTAGATTGTTCCTTAACTGACTTAGCCGTCCGATCCTCAAAGATCGACTTAACGACACCACGGACAAATTCTTGATCCATTTTGAACACATCGGTATTCTCAATTAGTTTTTTAAGTTCCAAAATTTTAGCATTTTCTTGTACAGTTTCAGCAAGTTCTTCGGCAAGAATTTTTAAATCACTGTTCTTTAGATTATTTAAATTACTCATTTTCAAAAATAAATCAGAATAAATATAGAATTGAAGAAACACAGTACCTTTTAAAACTTACTGTTCACTGGCTCCGAGCCTCCATGGTTGTATTTATAATTTTTATTTACACATTACTGTGGGTGTGATGGGTTTTAATGCATCAGTCCACTGGTTTAGATTATTTGTTTATTGGAGGATAAAAAAAAAACGATTTTTACAATGAAGTTTCATTGATGAAGAATTAATTGCAATGTCATGGAGACTAACAGTAGATATGTTCAGTGGCTCTTTTCCACCTACACGTGACACCTTGCGCATTTGCAGATGAATTCTTTAAAACAAGAATTCCAGTTTCTCCCCTTTTAAGAAAATCATGTCTCAACGGATTCCGGTCACGACTTTTCTCGGCGGACGGACGTCCATATCCTCTTGCTCTAGGGAACTCTCTCTGCACTCTCCCCTCTGACTGCTGGTTAACACCGGAAGAAGTGCTAAGCGCCCTCTTGTAGAATTAATTTACCACATTTCAAAAAATATAGATAAAATACATATGAGTAATTATTCAAAAAAATATGATCAAATGGATGTTTCAATGCAATCACCTATTAAAAATAACTAAAAAATTATTTATTATTCTAGACATTTGGAAAGAATGTAAACATAGCATAACAATGTCAAAGTAAATGATGAAATCAATTTTACAGAAATATTCTAGATACTAAATAGTTTTTAATCACCAATAAAAACATTATGTTGGGCAACATGCTTTTGAAGCAGAATATTTCTAAAATGCATTTTGAAATGCTAAAGTTACATTGAATAAATATCATAAAATTAAGCAATAACATACAATACAGTGAATTTATTAAACACGAATAAGGTCACGATAAATATACACTGATGGAAAAAAATCCCAACACTAGGAAGGAGCTGTGCTAGATAAACGAAATTTGGTAGGCGTGTTTATACATCTGAAAGATGACGTCGATTCAAATTTCGAGCTACGCGCGTAAGTGTGGCGCTTGTAGCAACACTATGAACATGCAAATGAGGTTTCCTTTAAATAAGCGCTGTAAGGTTTGTGATTGTTATTTACAGTTGAGATTTGACGTAGTGGGTTAATGTTAGTCAAGGATGCCTCTGAGAAGACGAAGAAGCCATTATCAACAGCTCACTGAGTTTGAACGAGGTCGTGTTGTAGGGCTACGAGAAGGTGGATTTTCTTTCCGCGATATTGCTGAAAGACATGGCAGGAATGTATCCACTGTGCATGAGTATTGGCGGCAGTGGTCAAGGGAAGGTACTGCCTCAAGAAGACCAGGTTCCGGGCGGCCACGTGGTACTACTGAGAGGGAAGACCGTCGTATTCGGCGTATGGCTGTGGCTAATCGTACTGCGTCTGCAGCTGAAATTCGAGCTGCAGTTAGCACCACAGTGACACAACGAACTGTTACAAATCGGTTACATTAAGGACAGCTCCGAGCCAGACGCCCTGTACAGTGCATTCCAATGACTCCAAACCACTGTCGTTTGCGACGTGAGTTGTCAGGCTAGAGCTCATTGGAGGACGGAGTGGAGATCTGTTGTGTTTTCTGATGAAAGCCGGTTCTGCCTTGGTCACAGTGATAGCCGTTTGTTGGTTAGAAGGAGGCCAGGTGAACGCCTGCTAATGACCTGTCTGCGGCCTAGACACACAGGGCCTACTCCTGGAGTTATGGTTTGGGGAGCAATTTCGTATGACAGCAGGAGCACTCTCGTGGTTATCCCACGCACCCTGACTGCAAATTTGTACGTCAGTCTAATGATACAACCTGTTGTGCTGCCATTCATGAAAAGCATTCAAGGGGGTGTTTTCCAACAGGATAACGCTCGCCCTCATACCGCTGTTGTAACCCAACATGCTCTACAGAGTGTCGACATGTTGCCTTGGCCTGATAGATCACCAGATCTTTCTCCAATCGAACACGTATGGGACATCATTGGACGACAACTCCAGCGTCATCAACAACCAGCATTAATCGTCCCTGCATTGGCCTCCCAAGTGCAACAGGCATGGAACTCCATCCCACAAACTGATATCCGACACCTGTACGACACAATGTATGCACGTTTGCATGCTTGCATTCAAAATTCTGGTGGTTACACCGGTTACTAATGTACCAACATTTCACATTTGAAATGGCTCTACCTGTGATCTTGAAACTTTAAACAATTAAATATGTTACCTAGACAAATGTATTCCTAAAATTTCATTACTGTACAATAATTTTTTCTTCGTGTTGGGATTTTTTTTTTCCATCAGTGTATATGTATATAGAAATTAAACAGGATATAAAGAGAAACACTTCTATGTTCTTAAAGAATTTTATGATTCAAAATTGATATATAAAGAAAAAAAAAGCGTGAAGCATCCATGTAGCAATGAAATCGGAAACAAAATATACATAATAAATGCTGATATGGAAATCGATTTTCATTGAAAATACCTGTGTTTCCTGAAACAGAAATCCCCGAGCTGTACATTGTTATAATATGATATTATAACAATCAATTTCAGTTCAAATACAAGACTGTATCAAGACTGTTGTACAAGTATCACCTCTGTTCATTGATACAAATTGTGTTAAAAATTAATTATTTAAATTCCTTAAAAGTGAATAATTAATAGACAAATCTGGAATGCATATCTTAGGTATTGCATATAAATAAATTTAAAAATTACTCAAATAAGCAAGGATAGCGCTTTTTCTAAGCAAAGATAATAATAGAAATTCATTTTAAAGCTGTATTATTCTGTAAAATTATGAAACATTTTACATAAAAAAATGTTAGCTAATTTTATTTTCATAGCAGCCTTTCTGCCTGCCTCTAAGCAGATATTTCCGCTCTCACAATTTTCTTTAGGATTTCTCTTTTTCTTTTAGCACTGTTCCCAGGATGATGCATAATAACACTGTTTCAGAAAAATCCATTTTGCACCGAGCATCCACGAGTTACGAAATGAAAAACTGCAGATATTCACTTAGTGGAAGCAGTGAATAAAGAGCGATAAATACACCAACTTGTACACCTGCTTTTCTAGGTTTACCAGACAGCAAATTCTCAAGTGGCATCACTTTCGTCAGCAATTAACGACGAAAGTGATGACGATATTTCGCCATTTGATAAGGCGTTTACATAGCATTTACGTACAATAGCTAAGAAATATTAACTTCTAGGATTTAGCATCTTTACTGAATCTGTTGTGTCTCCTTGGCGAGTTATTTGGTGGTTAAGTCATGGTTAATAGATGCAGTAAATAGATTCGAAAATATTTTTAGATGATTATATTATGCCTATAACCTTAGCGTAAGTGCAAGCAATACGTTGTCGAAGTTTTATCGGAATCGGATGAGAAATGCGGCAGCGCATAAGAGGAATTTACTCCCGGTAGGAATTGTCTCCCAAAGGCTCGTATTTTGCTATTGTCAACATCACGTGCCACTAATTATGCTTTTGAGACTAGCGTCACAATTTCAAAGTGATCCCTATGGGATGGGTGAATCCATCACAAACCGTACTTTTCATAGGTAGGGATGTTGAATCGAGAGGGGCCAGGGATAACGTTGTCATTTAAATGTTGAGTTGTAGCTCAACACTTTTTCCGGTGTGTTTGTATTGTTGTGGATGGGTACGTTTTCCGAAGGAGGTGTCGACATATTAGCTTAAAACATATATTTCAGTAACCTTCCATCTTATTTAATGGATATTTAATACAAATATTATTTAATCATATTTATAAAATCAGTATTTAACATAAATTCTGTTACATATTTTATTAGCTTTCAATACAGCATGTGCCCCTTAGATTATGATGGTATTTTTTGTAAACTTTATATGATTGTATGAATATAGTATCTTTATTATCTGAGAAAAAAAATATTCTGCCACTAGTTATATTTGCTTTCACCCTTCAAGAATAGCGTACGTCTTTTTTTTTTTAAATTCCTAAGCTTAACACTTCTATTTGTTTCAATATGTTAAAATGAAATGAAAAAAATTTTTTGAAAGAATTCTGCAGAAGTATTTTCTATAATGTCATTAGATTTAAGAGTTGCTGCTAAATCAAAATTTAAATTCAAACGTTTTGGATTTAGAATGTTTCTTGATATTACGCATTTTCTGCAGTCCCTAAAGATATAGTTGACCATTTTTTTCTTCTGATAGGTAATTCTTATTAAAAAGAAAAAAAATTCAAGTAAAATTTTATAATATTTCACACATAGGTTCATGGGGCCTCTCTTTTAGAATGTACCGGATGTTCGAAAATTGATTATTCAAAATCAATTGTAGTACTGGCAAGTTGAATCTTGAACATTATTTAACGATAAATAGCGGCTCATTACATAATTTCTGAGAAGATATACTATAGTATAAATTACTTAGGTAAATAATTTCTTCTTATAGCTTTTTTTATTTCATTGATTTTTGATTCTGAAGCTGTATTTATGGTAGCCATGTTATTCAGTTGTAATATTTTTTTCTATTATGCATTATCTTATTCTTTTTACACATTTTGCTTAGCATTTTATATGTAGTTTGTACATTTAATATGTGTCTTTATTTATTGTAAAACCTTCTTAATAATATTAATTCCTCTCATTAAAAATTGTACACTGTAAATAAGAGCAAAATATATCCATTCAATAGACATAAAATTTTTTTTGTTAATATTTTAATTTAATTACATGCTAAACAATTTGCTATTTTTATTAATTGATTTTTGAAAGTCGTTTAGTAAAATATTCTACAATCAAGGCTTCTTCTATTATGCAGTGTCAATGTTTGTTGGACTTACTCGGTCAAATATTCAAGCATAATTGTTTTTCATTGTTATTCTTATAAATTCTGAGAACTGCATACATAATTTTGTAAATTGCAGATTGTGAGGGTTTTTTTTTAAATCATTAATCACTTACTAAAGAAATTTTTTTCCACTATAATAACCGAAAAAATCACTAAAAAACAAATTTCACATTGGATTTTTTAAATTATATCTATTAATTGTAGAACAATTATTTTTATTTAAAAAAATATTTTCCTCCCTACATATAGTAAGTTGCATTACTACCTGGAAATCCAAATCGTTTTCACTAGTTTATCATGTAGCTCATCGCATGATTTTCGCCTATTATTGAAAGTCAAGTAAGAAGTATTCTACTTAATACCTGAGCAATTTTATAAAACAAATTTTAAAAAATGAAGCTTCAATACGTCAAATTTAGAAGATAGATGAAAGGGTTATTTACATTTTCAACAGTGTCATGATGTCATGTACCAGTCTCTATGAGAAAAGTTTATAATTACCATACATTGAGTAAGAATATTTAAGTTAGACAATTATATTAATTTCATAATTTTAATGTTAAATTGTTTGATAAACTCACTGATATGAACTTATATCTAAACAATTTATCTGAAAACAAATACAACTAATATTCTTGTTGAATAAACTGTTCGCCTGATGTAACAAATATGAATATATATACAAGGTGGCCAGAAATAAAACACCCCTACTCTGACCTCCATGGATATCGAACTACTCAGTGTAAAGGCTCAAAATTTTGTACACATACTATTCAAAATATGGGGAAACGGATTTCACGAAAAAAAAATTAGTTCCTGAAATCACCGATAGGTGGCGCTGCACAACTGGAACTATGATCAAAAGACACAAATAATAATAAAAATTAAAATGTTTATGCGGAATGGAATGCTTCCATGCTTCCTTTTTAATTTTTCTGCCCCTTATGGAAAATAAAAATAGTAAAGAAGCTAGAACTCCCGTTGTAACTGCAATTTCATACTGTAACCAGAAAAATTTGCATAAAGCATGGTTAGAAGCCATGTTCTGGGTATAAAAGAAGTTAAAAGGTGGGGAATGTCATTCTTATTAGTGATGGCTGTCACGCTGCCAGAACGCGCTTTGCTTGTGAAGTTGTTTTACGAGAATAAAGGAAATGCTCCAGCAGCACTTCGAGAGTTTCGCCGACTTAAGGATTTGCGTAAGGGACCATTGCTTCCACAAGCTCTCAGGAGAATGATCGCTCGATTCGAGGAAACTGGACATCTTGGAGTTCAGCCTGGTCGAGGACGCAAACCGGTTCGTTCAGATGTCGTTGAAGATGTTGCCACCGGTATTGTTGAACAGTCAATGGATAATGTTTTAGGCTGCAGTAGTGCACGTGCAGTGTCACGACACTTGGGTGTTCCCTATAGCACAGTGTGGAACGTACTCAGAAAAATGGTGCATTGTTTCCCGTACAAAATCCGCCCTAATCAACAATTGCTGGCCACAGACAGGGAGATGCGACTGACCTTTGCATTGACATTTCTTGCTAGAGTTGAAGTGGATGCATCGTGGCCGTGGCAGATTCTGTGGAGCGATGAGGCCCATTTCCACCTCAGTGGAACAGTGAACACCCATAACTGTCGCATATGGGACACGACAAACCCCCGTACCTTCCAAGAGATTCCACTCCACTCACCGAAAGTTACAGTCTGGTGTGGATTCACAGCCACATTCATCCTTGGACCGTTCTTTTTCGAAGAGGTTACTTCCAATGGCCTTGAGACATGTACCGTGACGGCCAACAGGTACAAAAGGATGCTCGAAACATTTGTTGTACCCCATTTGCAGCAGCGCCAATGCCTTGACACCATTACTTTTATGCAAGATGGAGCACCTCCACACATTGGACTCCCTGTGCAACAGTTTCTTCGCCAACATTTCACCACTGACAGAATAATCAGTCGCGCGTTTCCGACAACTTGGCCATCTCGTTCACCGGATCTTAATCCGTGTGATTTTTGGCTTTGGGGACACTTAAAAAACCTTGTTTATCGAGAACGTCTGATAACCTTGGCAGATTTGAAAGAGAGTATCAGTCTGCATGTGAGAAGCAACTCAGATGACCAGTTACGATCCGCAGTTGAACAAGCTGTCCACAGACTTCACATTTTACATCTTCAGGAAGGGAACCATATTGAGCAGCATTCCCTGCATCGATAACGTCCTTGTTTCATGTATGCTTGGTACTTTCAAATAAAATGTGTTTAAAACGTGTTTTTGTGTCTTTTCAGCATACGTCCAGTGGTACAGCGCCACCTATTGGTGATTTCTGGAACTAAATTTTTTTTTCATGAAATCCGTTTCCCCATTTTTTGAATAGTATGTCCACAAATTTTCAAGCCTTTACACTGAGTAGTTCGATATCCAGGGAGGTCAGAGTAGGGGTGTTTTATTTCTGGCCACCCGGTATATTATGAAATGCATAACAAAATAATGGAATAGACACTAAAAAATATTAACAATATGTTTTAATATTGCATAGTATTGCCTCGTCATTTATTAATCTTTTTGTTTGTTTGTTTGTTTGTTTGTTTGTTTATGTTTGCTCACGTGTTTTCATAATAAATATATATTGTTTTTTTATTGTATTTAATTTTATTTCATATTAAACATTTTACACCATGTGCGACCAATGTCTGTTAAATAGATTGATCTCAAAAAACAGTTTGCTTCTGTAGGCTCTTCTAAATTTAACTTTGTTTTCTTTGTGATTCAAACGAATTTGCTAAAGTCATTATTTATTTTTATCTTTGTGTTTTATTTAGATAAACATTAACACAAGTATTTCATTTTGTCCCTCTTTTGTTGTCAAAGTAGTAAAAACTTTAGTATAGTGTTGACTTGCACTATCATTTTAATAAGAGAAGCATTAAGATTTAGGTGAGGAAAAGTTTGACAAATCATATAAAACCTGTTCATGATAAGGAATATAATTATTATTATTATTATTTTATGATTCTCATAATGAAACCAACCAAAATTATTCAAATAAATTAATAAGTATTGCAATTATTTACAAAAGTAAGATGACACAATTACTTCATTCCCAAACACAGCAAACATGATTTTCTGTCTCTGAATAATAATCTGAAAGATATTGCCATGAACACATTTATTTATATTTTATCTATATAAATAAAAATGAATGTTTGTCTGCATATCTGTTATGCCTTCCTAAACCATTCATCTGGTTGCTATGAAATTGCTCAGCTTATTGTTTACAACTACAGGTTGGTTATAGGCATAGTGCAATTATATAAAATTTGAAAAAAAATTGAATCTAAACATCTATTTACCAATTTAACCTCTAAATAACTTGCCGAGGAGACACAATAGATTCCGTAGGAATGCTAGATAAAAAGTTAAAGTTTAATATAGTATATATTGTATTACGTACAATAGCTATATTGTATGTAAATGCCATGCAAATCATTCTCATAGGTAACAACTTTATTACAGATTATGCAAGAAAGTTTTTGGGAGACCAATCCTGGGGTTTTTAAAGTTTAATTAAATTATAGTGTGCAATAAATTCCAAAAATATTATAGTTCAAATAATTTTGCAACATCTTATTTTCAAAAAATTATCTTTTCAACTATATTAATGATTTTATGGTAGAAATATATTTTCTATCTTTAATCAAATTTAAAAGAAAGTATTTTAATCCCATTTTCTGAGATGAAACTGAGAATTCTAAATGAATATTAAACGAATCACAAGATACAATAAATAGTTATTTCATTACCATTCTGAAAGAACACCTAGCTTTACAATTCTAAAAGAATATACAAATTTAATATATAAAAATGAATGTTTGTTTGCATTTTATATCATCTTGTTTTGATTAGACATTGCTTAACTACTGATTGATTGCACTTAATATTATTTTTTGGGGGGCTGCAAAGGGCGAAGTACGAGCTCGTAGCTGTATAAAGCTAAAAATTGATGCATTTTATTTTTCATCACTCAAAAAACTGCCTAGTTATGATATGAATTTATTAAAGTTAGTCAAAAAAATTATGTAAAACAGTGCCATTATTTATTTTCTTTAATATTTATTTCATATGTTGATTCCTTTGTTTATATTATAAAATCAAACCAATAAGAATTTCATATTCCACTGTATTTCTTTTTATCCTAGTTTTGTTGCTTCATTCAACATTAACTTATTATTTAATTATAGAATTTTCAGGATGTTATATTCATATTCCTAATTATGAAAAAATTAATGTTACGGAAAAAATTATTTCGCTGTCCAATTTAGCAGCTAAAATAATTTTTTCCGAACTATAATTTATTTGCTCCAATTTAAATTTTTTTATGTGAATTCTCAAAACTTCATTTCGACACATTTGAAAAAATGTGTGTAATTAAACTGTAGGATGACCATAAAATAAATTTTCCCATTTGGTGGCATCTGCAATTAAATAAAATGAAGCCAAATTCCATTAACCTTCTTTAAAGGGGAAAAAAATGTTTTCGGAAAGATATGGAAATTTGAAAAATAGTTTTCAATTTTTTCTTTTTTCATATTGATGCTATTAGAAATAGAACATTAAGGTTCCAAAGCTCATATGGAACATCTATACTTATAATAAAGCTCAATGTGTGTGTGTGTGTGTGCGTGTGTGTGTGTTGGCGCTCTACAGGCCAGACCGTTGGACCTACAGCTACCAAATTTGGTACATGTATCCCTTGGAGGTCGGGAATGTGCACCTCGGAGCCATTTTTTCAAATTTTTAATTAGAATTTGAATTAAGTAAAATTTAAGCGAAATTTCGATGTTTTTCCACTATAACTTCCGAAAATATTATTGCACAAACATGATTTTTATATCAATTTAAAGATAAAAAAAATTAGCTTTCTAACGGTATCATTTTTTTAATTTATAATGTAAACTTCTATTTTTAACGAATTTTTAAAGAAATATTTTAACCTTACTTTTTATCACCGTGTTGCCATCATTTTGAAGGAAGTTCAAATTTTAGAAAAAACGATCATCGCAAATTAAATTTGAAGAAATGTAACTTTTAGCACGTGACTGGATAAAATGTGATATTTTCTTTAAAAAATGCAAGGCAAAGGATTCTCTGACCTTTTGCAATATTTAAATCATTAATTGAATAAATTATCTTTTTTATACAGGATTGAGTTTATAAAGGATAAGCATTCAAGTTCCTTTCCAATAGCTAATTTGTAAAATCTTTGATTAAAATATTAATTTGATCTAAATGAAGTAAATAATGACATTTTATGTAGTTTGAGTCAAACAATGCATTTATGAATAAGGAGTCTGAGATTTCTTCATACTTTGCTCTGTGAGCCATATTTTACAAAATATTTTTATTAATATTTTAAATTAAAGTTGCTACATCAATCAGTCTTCTAAATCACTTATTAAAACGGACTGATTTATAAAATTAACGAATACTATTAGGAAAACGCGTTCTTATAGAACTTTCAGTCCATCATCTTAAAGAAAATATTAATTTCAGGTCAATCAATGTCCAGAGTTACTTCAAAGCTAATGAATATGTGATTTAATTGTAAATTTTAGAGCCCACTACTCATGGCGAACCAGTTGGTTGCCAAAGGCGGCTAGTTTTCAATACGGCATTCCTTAATTTATACAATACAATAAAAGCTCTTTATTCGCGGAGTATATGTTCCATAAAAAAGCTACGAATACAGAAACCGTGAATACGGAGTGGTAATTTATATTGGATTATAGGGGATACGTTCCTAGATGACAAAATAAATATATATATAAATAAAATATCCACATTTGAACTTTTTGAACATTTTGATTAATTATCTTAAAGCTTTGGCAATGGTTTGAAGAATTTTGTAATTTTCTCTTGCTTGGCAGTTTTTGAAAGCTCCTTCAATTCAGACTGATACGCAGAAGTTGCATTAGCAATTTGCCTTTTAAAAATAAGACTTCGTTCCACAGGCGTTCATAAATAAATCGCAAAGCTCATTTGCCATTCTTAAACCTTCACTAAGATTTTTCAAATTAAATGTCACCTTTCCAGTGCCTGTTGAAACCTCTTCTACAATGGGTTGTGATTTTAACATTTCCTCCAAGTCGGCTTCAGTCAAATCTTCATCTTGCTATTCAAGCAATTCTTGAATGTCACTTGATTCTATCTGTACGAACCCATCTCGTTCTATTACATTCGCGATTTCGGCTATGTTTGCAGTCAAAGTTTGAACTTGCACAGATTCTCCGTCATTTTCCGCAGTCAGAGCAGGCCACAGTTTTTTCCAGCATGACTTCAATGTGTGTGGCTTCAGATCTTCCAATGATCCTTTTATGTTTACGATACATTTTGCTATGTCAAATTTCTTCCAGCATTCGATAGCATTCGTATCAGGATTACATTCCATATTATCCTATATGATTTTGAAGGTTCGTCTAATGTAATAGAGCTTAAAGGCCTGGATTATTCCTTGGTCCATAGGTTGAAGCAAAGTCGTCGTGTTGGGAAGTAAAAATGTCATTTTTATATTTGGATGCATAGTTTTAAGTTCGATAGGATGACCTGGTGCATTGTCCAAAACTAGAAGTGCTTTAAAGTCAAAATTCTGTTTTTAAAAATAAGTTTCAACTTCAGAAACAAAACAATTCCGGAACCAGTCACAAAAAACAGCACTTGTAACCTACTCTTTCTTATTAGCAGGTCAAAGCACTGGCAAGTGGCAAGTTGAATAAAGAAACCGCGAATAAAGAAATTTTTAACCGCGAATTGGGTCGCATTTTTTTAATCCGCGAATATTGAAAACGAGAATGAAGGGAGTGGGAATAAGGAGCTTTTACTGTATATTGTACTAACAAACTTTTTTTTTGACAGTTGATTCTCTATGCCTGATTGATTCTACAGCACTGGTAAAAGCAAGCATCGCTGAATTAATAATTTTGTTTTAAGACTTGTGAATCTGGCATCTTCCATGAAAAAGTCGTTCTTAAAACTTCCGCTTTTGATGTTGGTAAAAGATGTTCTTTTTTCTAATATATAGAAAGGAATTATTTTACTATTTTAAACTACTTTCTTTTGAGTCTGTGACACAGAGGTATGTTGCTGAATATTTTAACATAAACAGGTAAAGTAATTTAATACCTTTTATAAAGTGAACTTCGTTTAAAATTTGGCAAAGATTTCGGCGAAATCTTGGTTTGCCCTAACAGTGCCTTCCATAGTCTATATATTATGGTGGCATACTGTTCATTAATTTACAGTTGTCATCCTAAAAGAAAATTTACTTTGCCTTTCTAAACTTAGTTGATTATCGATAATTTAATAAAGCTTTATTGATTAACTCCTATTATTCAGAATTGTTTCCCCAGCCATATTTGGCTATGTTGCAAAAAGTATATTATTCAATTGAAAAACGGCAATTTTTTATGTACATGTAGAAATTGTGACATGCTGAAATTCAAGCTTTCTATATTTGTATAATATATTAGTTAAATATCACTTTTGTTTCTATTAATAGCTGGAAAATATAATGACTTCATTTTTAAAAAAACAAATTGATTCCTTACCTATATTCAGAATGTCAATAGTAGGCTATGGATATTCTGAACAACTTTTATAACACAAAGACCATAATATGAATCTTTTGAAATATACTGAGGAAGCTGCAAGTATAAACATGAAATTCTTCATAACATGATTCCTTATCAACTAAAAAAATAAACCTTAATTTTAAGGTAAACAGTATTAAAAAAACCTATATCCTCCAAAACATTCGTACGAGTTATATCTTAATACATTTACGTTACTGAATACAATCTTGCACTTGTCATCAGAAAATTTAAATAGTTCTATGTTAAAAGATATTATAAAATACCATTTTTTGCAACTTTAAATTGTTAACAGATGTTATTTTCAAGTAATACTAATTGAACTAATAAAATACTTCATCAAATGAAAATATTTTGAGCATATTTATAATTTTGTAATCAATTAAATGCAATTAATTTGTTATAAATGAACTTAAATTTTCAATAAAACATGAAATTTAGTTTTATTTCATGCATTAAAAAGTAAGTATTAAGTTAGTATTATTCATGTGGTAGTTAAGAGAATTAGGAAATATCGCAGTATTGTATTGACTTTGTTCTATTTGATCTTGGATTAGCTTATCTGTGTGTATATTATTCAGTTATTTGTTGCTATTAGCCAATTGGTATAAGGAAATCAAGTTAGAATATTTAACTGCCCTACATTGAGTATTCTTTTGATTGGAGATCAATGATTAAACGCTTGAAAACACATCTATTTGAGGATTTGGATATTACTTCTTACCATGGAACAACCATTGAGAGGCTAACTAGTAGAATTTCTACAATAAAGAGAAATTATGATTGGATTTTAGTGAATGTTGGTACTAATAAAATATCGTTTGATAGTGTAGAAATGATACTTCAAAAGTATAGGTCACTGGCTAAAGAGATTTTACAAATTACTCCAAAGGTGAGAATTATTTTCTCCAGTATTATTCCCAGAGATGTTAATTATTTTGAAAATGATTATTGGTAAACTGTTCAAAATTTAAAAATCTTAAACAACAAGATTAAAGCTGTAAATAAAGCATTAGAAAAATTATGCTTTAATGAAGGTGCTTTTATCTTTTGCAGTTCTAGCAAGCCATCCTGGTCTGGTTTCTTAGGAAAGGAGGGTTTACGTCCTAATAAAAGTGATGATATTCGCTTGGCTAATTTTTTCTGTATGCTTTTAAGGAAATACATTTCTTCAGATACAGCACCTCAAAAGGTATGTATGATTATTGTTTATATGTAATTTTTAAGAAATTTTTTTAAAGTAACGATGAAAGTTTGAAAAATATTTGTATTTATTTTAGTTCTTATTTAACTTTTGCAGTGGAACAATTGCCAGTCTGGTATATATTTGGGATTCTTTGGAGTTTCCTCCTTTGTCTACCTGTAATCAGCCTTTATTTCTGCTATCATGGCCAAAAAAATCAGCTTCTCAAAAGGTAGATATACAGCCAGCCAATGATGCAATGTCTGTTTCTTGTTTAGTAGAGAAATTAAGAAAAGAGTCGTGCAATCTTATTTTAATTTTTAAATTACAAAAATCAAAAACAATTTGGGATCCTGCGCATTTAGATGATTTGCCAAATTCTGAAAGTTCTTTTGCATTAGGTTTACAGATTAAAGCACATAAGGATATGTTAGTTAAGCATTCAGATAAAATTCTTTGTACTGATGCAACTCATGGTTTAAATTTTTATGACTTTTATCTTCTTTGCATGTTCAGGATGAATATGGTCAAGGTTATCCTGTTGCACATTTTATCATTAATGATTTAGATTACCATGCCTTAATTGCTTTATTTTCAAGTTTACATTGTCAAACTCCTGACCTGAATATAAATACTGTAATGACTGATGATGATGGTTATTCGTTTAAAGCATTTAATTCTGTATTTGGTCCAAATATAAAGCACCTTTTATATCATTGGCATGTTTTTCGTGCTTGGAAAAGACAGTTAATTTCAAAAGTAGTGAGGAATTTTGCCATCAAATAATGCTACACGAGTTAAAAATAATAAAGGAAGTGTCTGAAAAAAAATTTGAAAATAAACTTTCAATATTTATTGACCGCAATTCAAATGAATGCCAGAATTTTATTGATTATTTTGTTAGAAATTACTCTGGTAGAAAAGAATTATGGGCTACCTGTTTTAGACAATTTTCACATGTTAATACCAATACTAACAATTATTGTGAATCTTTTCACAATCAATTAAAAACAATATATCTTTAGCATAAATATAATAGGCGAATAGATTATCTTGTTTCAACTCTTTTGAGAATGGAAAGGGATCAATTTTTAAAATATTCTTGCAATATTATTAATAATATTCCTACTCATTCCAAGTTAATTAAAACTGTTAAAGAGAAACATGACTGGGCAGTAAAGATTCAGGGTATAGATGTTATTGAATATGACAATCATTGGGAGGTTAAATCTCAATCTGTAAAAGGAAAGTTATATGTAGTAAGAAAAATTGCAGATGCTTGTGTTTTATTGGATCATTGTAGCTTTAAATGTCCAAATATTAATTGTGTGGTACTGTGCAGTCATTTGTATCATTGTTCTTGTGAAGACTGCAGCAACTTGTGTAAACATATACATAAAATTCATTTAATGTCTTCCAAACCTAATATGTACACAACTGATGATTTTCATAAATTTGAAGAAAATAGTTTTACAATTAATTCTGATATTTTTAGTGAAAAATTAAATCCCAGTGCGTTATCTACTAATGAGAAGTGCAGATCAGAGGAGGCAGAGTCCAATGTTTGGAAATATTAGAATTAATAGAAATTCCTCGTATTAAAGAAATCATGTTAAATAACGTAGTTAGTTATTTGAATAATTTAGTAGCTGGTATGCTTAGCGTTTTTAATCTTAAAAAATAATTCTGCTTCTGTTGCACCTCAACTATATGTTGCCCCTAATCAGAAAATTAAACCTCAGATTAAATTTTTTTAAACTTCTCATTGAAAAAAAAAAGGAACTGCTCGACGCTTAAAAAATTATAAGAAGAAGCAAAAACTAAATGAACTTCTTGATGAACCAATTAATCTTTTTGAACAAGAGACAGATTTAAAGTCCAGTAATGCTAAAAATTCTGAATGTATTAATCTTAATGAATTTCATAGATTTAATAAATTTGTCACAAATCCCACTGTTACAATATTAACTATTAATAATATTGATCTCTCATTTTATATGCTAAAATCTTTAGATCTATTTATTACTGTCAAAGAAGAAAAATATCTGAAATCAATATCATCAAATTTCAAAAAAGGTTGGCTATATGATTCAGTTATTGATGCATTTAATTTTGTATTAACTAGAAGATTCACAAATTTCAAAGCAATAGAATCTTTACACTCTCTTTTGATTTTGAATCAAATGAACATTCCTCAATTTCCTTGAATCCGAAAAAAAGCAAATTTTGCATTCCTATTAATTGAAGTTCCCATTCGACTTTAATTATAGCTGATCTGTAAAATAAAATATTCGAATATTTTGACTCACTTTGTTACAAGCCAGATATGGATACCTCAATATTAATGTACAGTGTTAAATAATTCGCTCAATTCAAATAGCCACTAGCAGATTGTTTTTCCACCTCATGTAAAACAAATAGACGATTTTGATTGTGTTGTCTATGTTAGTTACTCTGTGTATCAAAAGTAAAACAATTTATTGTTGACTGAAAATTTTGATATAGTTGCTTTTAGAGCATTGATGTTTGTACTAATAACTGCAGGCTTAAATTTTTAAAATACTAGTTTTATTTTGATACATATTTTCAGCATTGTATGCTCACTACACCTCTTTAAGTAATTTTTTTTAAAATGGGAATCGGATTGTACACCAATAATATTTTAAACTTTAAATTTATAAAATTCCCAATGGTTGGGTTTAATTGATTGTCTAGGTATTTTCTAGCTTTGACTAAGCTTTCAACTTTTAGGAAAATTCCTTGTTTATTTCTGTTTCAATAACAATCAAATACAGATTATCAGTATTGCAATTCATATGAGGATGGAGAACTGGATTTCCTAGTAAGTATTTGAAATTTAAATCTGTAATATAAATTTAAAAATTATGGCATGAATTCTAGATATTAAAGTGTGTGTGCTTTTTTATTTTCTTATAAGGTTGAATAAATTGGTAAGTATTCATGTAGTTGCGCTAGCATTATTAAAATACACCAATTTATTTATTTTGTTCTAATAAAGGAATCATTCCCAATGGTTGGGTTTAATTGATTGTCTAGATACTTTCTAGCTTTCAATTAAGCTCTTAACTTTTAGGAAAATTCCTGTTAAGTATTTCAGATTCAGCTGAAGTAACCAGTTCTGCATTGAAATTGTAATGGAGAATTAAGAATCTTTTTAAATGCAGGAAGCTTATTTAATTAATGTAAGCTGAAATATACTGATTTTTTTTTTTGAGTAATAGAAAATGAAAATTTAATTAAAGTGGTTTTTGCATGTGAAATAATACTATTATATATAGAAATTGAAAATGTTATAATTTTTTTTATCAAAATTGTTACATTTTTTTGTTACTTATAAACTTATTAATTAATAGACAACTTGAAAGTCTTATTCACTTTCTTAGTACAATTCCTATATCTTTTTTTGTTTTTGGCAATAACCTTTGAATATTACTGTTAAAAAAAATTGTTTTCAGTCAGTTTTTAAATAAACATGTTTTTCAACAATATGTGCCTACATACATACAACACAAAAAAGGTGTGTAACGTGCAAAAATGTATTATACATGCTTGGGGGAAAAAAATAATAATCTTCCAATGTTTTGCTGTGATATTAACAAAGGCTCCAATTAATAGGTTAACTGTCACTGACAAACTAAATCTAGGGAAATATATTTCTTAATGTATCTATGAAATGAAATAAATATGAAACATGATATTTTTTAGAACAAATACAAGAAAAGAGTTTCTGTACTTTAAAATACCTTTCATTTATTCAGTTGTTATAGATAGCTCAATGCTTTTGGAGGTTTTATTTATTTTTTATTGTTTTTTCATTACAATATGCACTTAACTGATATATATACATAAACTGTTATTTTAAGATTTGAAATGAAAATGTTAGTTTTTATTAATAAAAATACTTTTTAATATTTTTATTTGCTGAAAAAAATTTTAAACCTTATGATGATGTTTTTGAGCTCTAAATATTAATGTGTAATCAGAGTTTGATTATTGCAAAATCAAGTACATCTAAAGAAAGTATATATTCCAAAAGCTGTGTGTGTGTGAAATGCAGCCATTGAAAAGAAATCATGCAAGAATTTAAAATTATTATTTATTAATGTGTTTACTGATATGGCTGGTTTGTCAGGATATTGGTTGTATTTAATTTCAATTATGTCCCAAATTTGGAACTGTTGGTCAAATGATGTAACCTGCTGAGAATCAACACACATACATTCATCTTAATAATAATAACAGAGATTTTTTTTTAATGGATCAAAAGTGATAAATCTTGTGCTTCCTTCTTTTTCTGACAGTAAAATAATTTTAATGGTATGTAAATATATATGAAAAAAATGTTTACTTTACATCAAATGATACTTATATGCTATAAAACAACCGATTAAAAAATGTATTTTTATGATTATTTAAGGTGTTTTTTTTATTTAACCTGAAGTATACAAGGATGATTGGCAAAATATATATATATATATCAACCATTTCAAAAGCATTACACAAAAATAAGCAAATATTAAAAATGATATTGCTTTATCAAAAAGATCCTTTATTTTTAATAATTACTTACTTCTGTATTATGTAATTAAATCTATATGTGCTGCACTAATGTAAATGGTATGGCATGAAATAAGAGATAACTTCTGCATGCATGCTAATAAATAACAGAAATATGACTTAATTTTAGAAAATATATTCTCATAAACACATCCATAGATAATTGTTTAGTAAAAATGTTTATATTAATAACATTTTAAATTACATTAAAATTTTAATAAAATCACCAATTAAGAGACTACATATATATATATACTTGTTACTACCACATATCTTATTTCTGAAAACAACAATCTGAGACAAAATAAATATGTTAATGGTCCAGTAGCCATAACAGTAAACATTTTTGCTGTAATTTTTTAAATTCTTAATCGAGCTCTTTAACAAATTCGGTAGAAATTGCATGGTATCAAATTTATAAAAGGGGAAAAACATTGTAAGTCTGTGAATTGTGTTTGGAATAAGTTGCAGGATTTAAAATTCTTGAAATTGCAGTTTTATTCATTTCTTGAAATTTTACAATCTTTAAAAAATTTGACGAATCTCTCCGCGTACAAAACACACATACACACAAATGGTATTGTCTGTCCTGGAACGCGATAACTCAATTGCACTTTGAGCTCAACAAATGAAATTTGTTCATGATGTTTACAACAAAATTGTTTTATACCAATTTTGGATCAAAATCCATTCAGATGTAGTCTATCTGACCAGTTGTGCGAATATAAATTAGCATGATAAAAAGACTGGAGCTAGATGGATAAAATTTGGTACATAGATTTAACATGTTATGTATATATATCTGTCTCATTCGGAACCGAGGGAGTGACCATCTGTTGTTCCGTATATTAGAAATAGAATTTTCATAAGCATGGAAACTCTTTACTCTATGAATTTCTGACTACATTTGTAGTTTTGTATCAAATTTTGTTTTTAATGAATTGGGGAAAAAATTCGTCTAAAACATAAATTTGATTTTCGGTTTCTATTAAAGTATACTAGGGAGTAGTTTTTTAAAAAAATCACGCGATAAATTCAGTAAAAACTCTAAATGTACCCAAAAAATTTATATTTCATAAACGCTCTTAGCGAATATTATTATAAAGGTACAAGACTTTATTTAGGAACCTGCAATTTTATCTATGAATAGGGAAACGGATAACGCCCTTAATAAAGAGCATGGACGAAATTTTGGAAAGATCTTTCCTGCTGGCTTATTTAATTTCAAAATAAGGTTTAATTTAAAAGAATATTTCTTATTAGACAGTACTCTTTCTATATAGTTTACTACTATTCTTATGTCCAATACTCAGATTATTTTGCAAACTTTCAGTACTTTAACTTTTACTTCAAAAGTGCTTTTTTCACGATTATCTGAAAGACGTTGTAATGTTTCCTTATTAAATAAAAATTGAACCCTCCCCTCCTCATAAAAGTCACAAATCTAAATGTCCTAATTTTGAGGTAACTCCGAAATAATTTTTTTATATTTCTGAAGCAAAAATTTGTTTCTTAAAAATAATTTGAAAAATTGTATATTTTGAAGTATTTATTTATTTGGCGAGTTTTAAAATATGCTGCAGGTTACACTTTACACGCAGGTTTACCTTCATTTTTTACATTATTTTAAGCAAATATTGTAACAACCAGTAATTAATAAATGAAAATGTTTGATGTTAGTTACAAAACAAGAATTGAAATAATACATATAATAAGTATAATCAAAAATATTAATTAATTAAAAAGTAAATTATTAATAAAATTATTAATTAATTAAAATACGTAATAAATTATATAATTTAACATATAACTAAAATATTAATTTAATCAAAAATATCATTAAATATTAATTATTAATCATCAAAAGATATTGTTCGAAATTAATGGAGTTTTAAAAACTTTGTTTCTTGTCTATAAATAATTTAATTGATAAAGTTTTACTAAATTAGATATTTTTGATTGAAAATCGACTTTTAATTGTTTCTTTTACGATCTATACTTTTTTGCAGTTTCATTCATTAATTTTTTAAAGAAATTATATAGTCTACCTATCAAGGAATTTAATTGTTTTCATTAAATAGCTAAAATTAATTGACTAAGCTATTTTTTATTTGAATTAATCATTTAATTATTAATTAAATTGGAATAAACTGAGTATCAAAATTTAGATCTCGAATTAAATCATGGAAATCTTCTCCCCGGAGTGTAAAATTTGAATTTATTCTGACATTCCAAGTATTCTTTTTCAAAAGAAAAAAAAATGTCCTCATTAAATTCACAATAATATCAATCATCCGTTTGACTCAACTACTGACTTTTATCTCGCTTCTTAAGGATTTTTTTTCCTCCTGTTCTCAAAATATCAGTCTTGTCTATTTAAGAAGTGACCTTTTTTACTTTTTATAAATATTTACACAAACCTCAATCCTCATGAATGTGGACAACTCCGTCACTTATAATAACGAACTTATTATACGACCCCTCAAACATAGATGGCCACGCCTTCCCTACGATAATTGACGCGGAGCATTTTTTTACCCGTTTCATAGTTTTCCTACCGGGAGGGGCGTCCCGCATAAGAGACATACAGATAAACATTCATTTTTATTTATATAGAGTGTGAAGTTTGTTCACCTTAACCAACAACCTCAAATATTTTACTATAAAAATAATTTTATATAATTTGAAAATATAAAATAATATTAATAATAATAAAATAAATGAAAAAAGAATTTTCATTATAATTTTTCTACTTCTAATTAAATTAAGAATGTTTTTGTAAATTTTATATATATATATATATAATTTCTCAAATGAGACTCAAGTCTTTTGCATTGTTGTTCTTAATATTCCAACAAAGATATTTTATTATTATGATGATGATTTAGTTAAAAGCTTAAAAAGTTCTTAACTAAAAGCAAAGGACTAAAATCAGTAAGCAAAAATAAAAGGTTGAGATGCAATATATTAAAATATTTTGTAATCTGGATTTGATATCATTTGATCTTATTGACTGTAACCATACGATATTGAAATGACAGACGCCGTTTTAATTGCTTCCCTATGATGTCTGTTGTATGTCACCATTTTTCACGATGTCAGTAATATGTCACCATTTTCCAAGTCAACCTTTGGAGATGTAATTGAGCGTCACTTTGAGGTTAGTAAGTAAGCATTTTTAACAATTATAAATCATACAACAATTACATAACAATTATACTTCATTTGATCGATATGTGCTTTATTTTATTCCTGAGGAATCAAAACCGGCCTTCCCCACAAAGAAGCTTGGGTGCAAGACAACCATTTGGGGCCTTAAATTTTTTGTAAAACAAATTAAAAGCACGAAAATATATTACTGCTTTATGTTTATTTATTGATTTTGTTTTTGATAGTAATAACGATATTTTGCAACTATTTTTAATGTTTAGTATAGTTAATACATTTAAACGTTCTACTCATATGCTTCACTGAAGATAATCGTTTATTAAATTTGCATTGCTGAAAGTACGTTCAGCACAATTTGCAGCAATGACAAGAAAAGTTGCAAGACTGTTAATACATTTTGAAATAAATCAATATAATTATTATTTAGTATGTATTGCAATATTTTTGCGTTATTTTGATTCCTTTTCGAAATAAAATCAGGCTACAAACGAAATTCCAGCATTAGGTTTTCATCTATGCATTTGTTTTTAAAATTTTTTTAAACAATATTTTTGAAGAATTTTATTTCATGATTTTCTAAATTTAATAACTGAAGTAATTAATACTGAAAAAGATGAACAAGTTTGAAATATTTTTAAATCAGATCTGTGTAATAACAATATCAATTACAATTTTAAAAAATTGCATCTAAATTCTACCAGGTTTTAATAACTTCATCCTCTATTTCAAATTCTTTTTCAGAAAAATGTTCTGAAATATTTGAATTATGTGCTATTACTTTTGCTTTATGTGTTGAATTTTAATCTTAACTATTGGATTTCATTTTAAAGTTTATTGGCTAAATTAAATCCAATTAATTGAAAATGATTGTTTTGGGTCAAAATATTATATTGTCAGTGTTAACTCTAGTATCTCAATTGAAGCATTTATCCTTTTGAGATGGATGAATCCATCGCAAACCATACTTTCCACAGATAGGAATGTTTGACCAAGAGGGGTAGCAGGTATAAGTACTGTCTTTTAAATGTCGAGTTGTAGCTCAACATTTTTCTCCAGTTAATTTGAATCATTTTCTCTGATCATGTGGGAAAATGCTGTCATTACTTTAGTATGTAAATGTGGATGTATAATTTCCCCTCTATTAATGTGTATTTTTAAATCACTATTTCTTATCTTTGAAAATGTTGTTTTCCAGTTTAAAATTTTTTTATTTTGATACATTTCATAAACAGATCATATATAATTTTTAGAAATATATAAATTACATAATGAATGAACTTCTACGGTATTGATATTTAAGGCTTATAATATATAATTTGGAAATAAAACAATTATATCCATTTCATACATTTGCCCATTATATTAGTCTTTTGCTTTATAGTTTTAAGTAAATGCACATTAAATTCTTGTGTAAAGGTGATAAACTAACAGGAATGAACTTATTGAATTTAAATTGAACATTTTTTAGTAAAAGAAAAATAACTAAAACTTAATTATCTACTCATCTTTATTTTTTAAAAATAAGTAAAATAACTTTACATAAATTTATAAAAATAATTTTAGTAAGTGCTAACTGTAAAAACTTTATCACAAAGTTTATTTTCTACTAGAAGATCATAGTGTTATAATAGATATGATGTTGAGTAAGTATATATTGCAATATTCATTGTATATCAAATCAAGTCTTCATTCAAGAAACAATTTTCTTATATAGATTCTGATTTTATTTATGTTTGATTGAGATTTATTTTACTGTATTATAAAGCTCTAAAATTTTTGTTACACAAGTTATTACCCTCTTTTCAGTTAAAAAAAATCAGTTTTATTACTTAACACATAAATCTTGGTAAATGGGCTATAAAAATATTAACCTTTTTAATACATGAAATAAAACTATATTTCAATCCATGTTTTATTGGTAATTTTAATTTCTTTTGCAGCAAATTAATCAGACCTAAATTGTGACACAATTGTATATATACTTAAAATATTTTTATTTGATGAAGTTATTTTATTTGTTCAATTAGTATTTGAAAATAACATTTTAATAATATCTGTTAAAGCTACAAAAAATTGTATTTTATAGGGTTATTTTTTTGAACAAAGAATTATTTAGATTCAATTTTCTTATGAAAAGTACAAGATTATATTCAATTACATAAAACTATTAAAATGTAATTTTCTGCAAACATTCAAAGTTTTTTTTTTATTAAATCAGGTTTTTTTTTTTCTTTCCTATTTGTTAAAAAATCATATGAAGAGTTTCATGTTCACACTTGGGGCTTCCTCAGTATATTTCAAAATATAAATAATCTTGAAATATTAATATAATAATCTTTCATGAAAAGTTGTTCAGAATATGCATAACATTGCAGCCTATTATTCTAACTCTAGGAAAAGAATAAATCTATATTTATAAAAATAAAACTACTACATTAATTTTTATTAATTTTCAATAAATCTCAGCATAGTTCTTGAAGACAGCACATGACAAATAAAAGAAAAAAAGTACAGGTATTGAAGATTATGCAAATAGCATCATGTTAGGCAGTTTGAGGGACGAATGCACAGAATAAAGCAAGGAACATAATCACTCAGATATTCCTACATGAGAAAAATAGTCTGCTCCCTTCATCCCAACACACCCCTCCTGCTAGTGATATTTTTCAAGCATTTACAATAATACACATAAATATAAAGTACAAATAACAATACAAAAATTAAGAAATTAACAAAATATTTTCACAGCATATTTTAGCTTTTCTTCACTTACAGCTTTTGTAAGAAAATCTGGTATCAGCTATTCTGTTTAAAAATATTCTAATCTAATTCCATTGTCTTCCAACAAATCTTTCACAAAATGAAAATGAGTTGTTATTATGTCTTGATTTATTTGAAGACCTTTTGCTCTTAATCTACTGAATTGCTGTTTGACTGTCTGAATTTAAGGTTACAGCATCATTTATAAATTGTTTACAGTTTAACTCAGTTAATGCACTTACTGTGTAAGTAATGTCTTTACATATTTCAGAAATAGCAAATAACTCAGCTTCACATGTTCAGAGACTGACACTTTTTTGTTTGGCATTTCCATAAAATTAACGAATTGCATAATAAAATTACATTACCAGAGAAAGATCTATTTTCTGCATTTCCCCAACTAGCATCAGAACTTGCATTAAGAAAACCAAATATACTGTCAAATAATTTTTCTTTTGAACTTTTTAAATATCTTAATACTCTTTTAGCCACACACCACTTTTAGTTTCACACACAGCCTTATTGGTAAAATACGTGTTACACACACACACACAGTGTATTTTACCAATGCGACATAACAACAGTAGTGTATTGAATTGTATTAAAGCTTACACATAAGGCAGAAAAATAAAGATTCGGTCAATCCGTCTTTTGTCGGACTTTGTGCAGATGCCGGCTGTCACTGGCACTATCAAATAATCAGATGCAAGATAACACACGCTGTGTTTTTGTAATGTCTAGAGTTGCTTTTTCACACTAAGTTGATCTTCCTGCATGAATCAACTTACCCATAGTACACAGTTTAAATGGGATTGGGGAACTTGCGCTCAATAAATCTTTTCCTATCCCCAGTTTGTAGGTTTACTTGGATTTTATTGTCTTAGGCAGGAAAACTTGGAGTGCATCTAGAAGGGTGTCTGAGCATATTAATTTGATCTTGCATTTATGAGATCTTATCTTACATCACTTATCTTATTCATATATCTTGTAATAAATGATAACTAATTCTATTATTAATAGAAAAGTAAGATTGTTTTTATCAGAAAAATAAATAGCGGAATTAAATTCAATTATAAAGAAGTAATATATAGGAAAATATCTATATCTGTTTTATAATCTATTATTTGATCATTCTCATATTTCTGAATGAATTTTCTTGAAAATCGCTAGTGCTATATTCATAAAAGGTAAAAAAAAAATTTATGTATATTACAATAATTCACAAAGCAGTATCTTTATCAAGAAACTAGCAAATTTTGGCGACCAGCAATTCGCCAGTATAAAAGATATCTAAAATTTTCAGTTATATATTCTATGTAATTATTTTTAAGGTTGAAGCTCGTATCAACATATAAAATCTGAACTCAAGTTTGATATTTCATGAACTGTAGTATTTTCTTTTTTGTTCGTCTGTTCCTCAAGATATAAAAGTGCAAAACCTTAATTTTTCTATTGTTTGGCATCTTTTTATACTAATTATTGTCTTTTTGCTTTAGTCTTTTCTAATTCCAATTAATAAAAATGTTTATAACTGCTTTTTGAGATCTACGATAGAACTCTTCAAATTCAGGAAATAATTTTAATTCCAATTTAAGCGTTTTTGGAGACCCCCACACACAAAAGAAGAATAAACTGAGCTTATCTTAAAGTATTTGAATAAAATTCTACTATAATAAGTATTAAAACATGATCAATAAAATTTACTTTCAAAGGATATAACGTGTTCTTTTGCTTAATTTCAAGCGGTCTAAATTCCATCTTTCTTTTGCTAAAACATATAACATTTATTAACTTTCATTACATTTTTAAAGCAATAGGATGACATTCTATTAATTAAAGTGCCTAAAATTGATTCCAAATTAACTCCTTCAACGTTTATGCAGAATTACATACGTGTATTAAGTTATTACATATAACTTTATAATACGTGGACATATGCGATTGATTTCGTTGAAGACTGACTTTTTGAGTTAGCCAGCGAAGAGTTATCAAATATCCATAGGTTAAAGTTAATTTATTACTTAATTCAAAAATAATCTCAATGAAAATTAACTGAATCTATCGTTAACATACAATATACTTTTGTAGAAAATGAGACCGACTTCTAATAACGGCAGCTGTAACATACGAACAGAAAACTGAGAGTGATGATAAAATTCTTACACGAAGAATTATCTTCACTTTTCCAAGCTTGAAATTTTTTTTAAATTAATCTTTCTGTCTAGATCAAAGCAACATTCGTTTCATGAGAACACACACACATAATGATTGGATATGATGTACTCGTTATAGTTCCGAAATAAACACTTTATCCCACATTTATTGACAGTCCTTCGAAATTTAAAACTAAGCATATCTGCAAACTTTCTAGAATGTGGAATGGGAAATTTTGTACTTATGGATGAAAGTAAGAGAAAAATTAATCTAGTTAACTCTTAAAATCATAATGGATGTATAAATCTTAATTTTTGCAATTTTTCTACATTTACCTACTTTATTTAATGAAATTTTTGTAATTCGAAGTGTGTGTAGATGCAATATTAAAAAAAAATGTTTCTTAGTGAAACTCCTTAATCCTTTTTTAGAAGAAGGGAAAAAAAAAAAAAGACTTCAGAAAAACCATGCTTGCATAGCTGTGAAATTAGTTTTATCTCAAGGCATAATATTTAAATATTTACTATTGTAGTTTCAATTTTAATTACGATACGGGTTCAAACCATATGAATCTAATTTTGGCAATAAATTCAGGCTCGAAAAAAGAAAAAGAACGTATAAAATATAAAATATTTTATTTCTAGCTTTCTTTCGTGTATAGACTTAAAACAAATTGAAAATTAATAATAAATCATCTGCTGCGTGTTTAAGAAAATATGCAGAAATGTTTTACTACATTACCTTGCAATAAAACTTTGGATCATGATGTAGAATGCGTTTTAATGGAGTACGTTTAAATGTTGCATTTACATGTCGATTTCTGATACATTGGATTATGTATAGTTAAGTCTGATGGTGAATAAGCTAGAAAATAAGATAATATATTTCAGATTTAAAAGAATTTCAGTAATTATCAAAATTTTCTTTTTGAAAATGTTTTTTCCTCTTAGAATTAACCGGCAGTTATCTTTTGAATTATTAGGTTGGAAACTATGAAACGGGCGTTTTCTGTTTAGTTTTACTACCATTCAACGCCCGTTTCTTAGTTTCCAACCTAATATTAATTAGATTCCTATCTTATTTTAGGTAAAGCGCTTAATATATATTTTTTAATTAAAAAAAGCAACTTATTTGAACAATTTTAACGTAAAAATTACATTAGTTCATTTCAACTAATAGCTGGGGAAGATATATAATTCCAATCATACATACATACTGAAAGAACTAAACTTTATTGGTATCCATTTAAATATAATTTAAAGAACTTTCTATGTATTCTTTTTCTTCATCTTTTAAAAATAAAGTTAAACTGTAAGAGACATAAAGATTAAATCCACATAAAACTAAAAATTATACTTTACCTTATCAGATTGAATTTGTATTATGCACATCAAAATTGTAATTTTTATAAATGTTCTCTGTGTGAGAAAATTATAAACTTGTTTCTTTGTAATAAATTTTTAAATCAAATTTCTCATGTTTTATTTATTACTTTAAACGCTCGTATGAAACGCAATAAGGAGTAGATAGAATTTTTCTCACGGAAGCTTCGTTTCATTATCAAGGACATGGAGTATCATTCTTACTCTGAACAATGATTGATTACCCTTTAGCATACTTTGTAAAATCGCCAAATCCTACATGCAAAGATAAAAATAGCAACTCTGAAATATCTTTTACTGACATTGGGGGGGGGGGGATTTATTGGGCACTTATTCCACACAACCTTCCGAACGTCTAAGTGGGATCTGATATACGATTTTATTACTACATGATTCAACATCTGGTGTTTAGCTTTCATTTCTTGCGTCGGCGTCTGTCTGACGCGAAGTTCTTCTATGGCATATAATTGATGAAACACTTTTCTCATTCTTGCCGATTCAGCAGGAATTTCTAAACTAGATTTTTTATTTTTTTATTTATCTCACCTGTCGCTGGAGAAATTTCAATTAATGAATTAATATCCCAAGGTTCAATTTCGTTTTGACATGTCTATAATCCCAATTTCATAATTACTAGGGGATTGCTTAGAAAAAAAAGCAACACTCTGAATTATACAATATACAGTATATCTAGCAGAGAAATTATAAAGAGAGCAAGGCACATAAGTATTTAATTGAAAATTTTAGAACGCATTACTCTTGGCGAACCAGCTGGTCGCCAAAGGCGGCTAGTGTATATATATATATATAATATATATATTATACAAAGAGAGAGAGAATGGAAAGCTCGGGGAACTAAATGTCCAAAAAAAATATTACAATATATTATATAAAGGAAGGAATGCCCTATTTTAAATATTCCACATGAGCCTTGGAACCCAATGTGTCTCCATTGAAAACTTAAAAAATAAGAGCTTTTAAAGACGATTATGGAATTCAGCTTCATTCTATTTAGTTGCAGATGCCTCCAAATAGAGAACGCCACCCAGTAGTTAATTATACAAATTATTTGAATTGTGGCAAAATGAAGGGTTTTTCTTCATATAAGAAAAATAAAAATTGGAGCAAATAAATTATAATTAGTAAAAGATCAATTTTACCTGCTAAATCATGCAGCAGTTATTTTGTCATGTTTAGGAATATGATTATAAAATCCTGAAAATTCTATAATTAAATAACAAGCTAATGCTGAATTTTGAACAAAGCAATAACACTTGGAAAAATAGAAATATAGCCAAACATCAAATTCTTATTGGTTTGACAATATAATATAAATAAATGGTGAACAAAATGAATCAACATATGAAACAAAAACTAAAGAAAATACATGGCTCTGTATTACAAAATATTTTGACTATAATAAGTTTACATCATAACTAGGTAATTTTTTGAGTGATGAAAAATAAAACGTATTATTTGTTAGCTTTATACAACTATTTAATGTAAATAAATATATTCATGGTAATTTGTTTTTCAGATTGCTGTTCAGTGACATAAAATGGTATTTGCAGGGTTTGGGAATGAAGTAATTGTGTCATTTTCCTTTTGGGAATAATTGCAATACTTATTAATTTATTTGAAAAAATTTGGTTGGTTTCATTATAAGAGTCATAAAAAAGGAATTATATATAATCCTAATGAGAACAGGCTTTATTTGATTTGTTTAAATTTTTCTCGCCTAATTTTTAATATTCATCTTATTGAAATGATAGTGCAAGTTTATATATTACTAAGTTTCTTTTATTTTAACAACAAAATAATTACGAAATTCTCATATTAATGTTTATCAAATAAAACGCATTGATACCAAATGTGAAATCATGATAAAAAGGATTAAATAATGACTAGCAAGTTCACTTGAATTACAAAAAGGAAATAAAAAGTTAAATTTAAAAGAGCTTACAGAAGCAAGCAGTTTGAGATGTAATCTATTTAACAGACATTGCTCACAAATGGTAAAATGTTTAATCTATATCTATATCTATACTTATAATAAAGCTCAATGTGTGTGTGTGTTGGCGCTCTACAGGCCAGACCGTTGGACCTACAGCTACCAAATTTGGTACATGCATACCTTGGAGGTTCGGAATGTGCACCTCGGAGCCCTTTTTTCGAATTTATAATTAGAATTTGAATTAATTAAAATTTACGCGAAATTTCAACGTTTTTCCTTTATAACTTCCGAAAATATCATTGGACAAACATGATTTTTACATCAATTTAAAGATAAAAAAATTAGCTTTCTAACGATATCAGTTTTTTTAATTTATAACGTAAGCTTCTATTTTTAACGAATTTTTAAAGAAATATTTTAACTATGTTTTTATCACGTGACTGGATAAAATAAAAGAATGCCGGAAGTTCAAATAAAAAAAAATTATCATCGCAAAATAAATCTACAGAAATGCAACTGTCAGCACGTGACAGGATAAAATAAATATAAAATGTGATATTTTCTTTAAAAAATAAATGCAAATGATTCTATTATCTTTTGCAATATCTGTATCATTAATTCCATAAATTATCTTTATTTACAGTAAACCTGATTGAATTTAGACAGGATATGCATTGAAATCCCAACTTAATGGCATATTTATGTAATCGTTTGCAATATCTGTATCATTAATTCAATACTTTTTTCCCTTTCTCGCTTTCTTTGAAAAAAAAAAAAAACATATTTCATATTTTTTCAACATCATCGAAAAAAACATTTTTAATATTTTGGAAGCATAACCGATAGTTAAAACTGATTGATTTATAAAATTAAAGAATATTATTAGGAAAAGGTGTTCTTTTAGAACTTTTCGTCCATCATCTTAAAGAAAATATTGCTTTCAGGCCAACAATTCCCGGAATTACTTCTAGGCTAATGAATATGTGATTTAATTGAAAATTTTAGAACGCATGACTCATGGCGAACCAGCTGGTCGCCAAAGGCGGCTAGTATGCTATAAAATGAAATCTAATAAAAAAGCAACATATATTATGAACAAAATATATAATCAAACATAAACAAAAAAAAACTTATAAATGATCAGGGAATACTACACAATATCAAAACATATTGTTTTCATATCAATTATTGTCTGTTCCATCATTTTGTTATGCATTTCATAAGATATATATTCATATTTGCCTCATCAGATGACCAGTTTGTTCACTAGGAAAAATAGTTTGTTTTCAGATAAATTGTTTCAATATAATTTTATATCAAAGAGTCTTTCAAATAGTTTAACAACAAAATTGTGGTTTTAATTGTCTTAAATATTCTTATTTACACCATGTATTGGGATCATAAACTTTTCTTATAGAGGCTGTTACATGACATCAAGGCATTTTTGAAAATATAAATAACCCTTTCATCTATCTTCTGAATTTGAGGTATTGTAACTTCACTTTTTAAATTTGTTTTATAAATAGCTCAGGTATTAAGTAGAATGCTTCTTACTTGACTTTCAATAATGCACAAAAATCATGTAAGTAACTACATAATGGAAACAATTTGGATTTCAGGATAATGATGTAACTTTTGGCGTAGGTGTTGGCGGAATTGTGCCAATACGTAGGTTGAATTCCGCCAAGAATCGAACCTGCGATGTTCGGGTTTGAAATCCAGTAACTTATCCACTATACAAAAATGGCCACCAATGTTTAGTGGTTGTTACTGGCTTATTAAGATGTCACCACAATACTCCCCTACCAGTGAGTTCGCTAGAGAGACGAACGATTTTATTGCGCCAAGCGTTATGGCTAGTATATGAGAGTTGCTGCTGCGTCAAGTGAGTCTGACGGCTTTGCGTTGTTGCTGCGTCAAGTGAGTTTGACGGCTTTGTGTTGCTGCGTCAAGTGAGTCTGACGACTTTGCTTTGCTGATGGAGAGATTGCGCCTAGAGAGCTGTTTGAAAATTCATCACGTTTGAGGTCATCAATTTGGCATATGTGTTGGCGGAATTCAACCTACGTATTGGCATAATTCCGCCAACACATACGCCAAAAACCTATTAAATGTAGGGGGAAAATATTTTTTTAAAAATGCAAATATTCGTTCTATAATTCAATTGATATAAGTAAAAAATTTTCTGACAATGTAAAATTTGTTGTGCAGATATATTTTTAGAAATTATCGTGAAAAAATGGCGAATTTCAGCTTAAAATACTAATTAAAATGTAAAAAAAAAATCGCTCCGAGGTGCACACACTTACCAGTCAAGGTACATGTGTGCCGCTTTGATATCTATAGGTCAAGGATTTGGCGTATAGAGTGAGAAAACACACGCATAGACTTTTATTATTAGTATATAGATATATTTACTCCAGTTTTTTGAAAAATTATTTCGTTGTTTGTTTGTTGAAGCAAGTTATTTAAGGAGTGGATAAAAAAATGATTCTGTTCTTTCCCTTATTATGTAATAAAATAAAAGTGCATTAATTATTTTGTATACTATTTTGCTTACTATTCAACATTTTTATTTGTTTTTATGTATTTTATACTTATCATAGAAATGGGAAGTTAAGGTGTTTTTTAAAATTTATTTTTGAATTTCTAATAAAAAAATCTTATTTCCTGTTATTAAACTAATTATCTGACAGAAATGGGACATTTTTTATACAAAAAAGGAATGAATGCATTTAGCTCCTCTGTTTGGTCTTGCTAAAAGCAGATGACCTCTGCCCATATGGACCAATGTATTAATGTCTTCTCTTATAACTAATCAATCTAGTTATCACAGTATCAATAATAATTGGGGAGGGATGATATTCTATTCCATGAGTGCCGAGTCATTTAGTGGTATATAGCAGATGATCATCAGTGGGAAAAAGGACCAATTGGGAGTCCCTTTTAATTTTTCTGTTTTCTTTTTTTTACATAGAAATTCTACAGTGTGATCTTCTGCATTTCTGTTGGAGCAACGATTTTAGCTGGCGGTGTGTGTGTGTGAAAATGACTACAAAACAAAATCTTGCAAGAAAACGACCATTTTTGGAGAGAGATAATCATGTGTTTATTTGCAAAATCTGCAATATTTCATTCGGCACATTGAGAAATTGCAACAGGCATATGAAAAGATTACATCCTGAACAAGTTATTACAGTGCAAGAGAATCAAACTTTGTGGACTCTGCAATTAGAAATTTTTCAACTATAAGCGCATATTCAATACCAGCATTCTATTCAACTAAAATTTGCTATCAAAACTTTTCTCAAGGAGGAAGACTTTTTGAACTGGGTGGGGTGGGGGATCGTCTGTGAAAGCCAGTCATTTTTTAAATATAGAAACTCCTGTGATACAGAAAATGTCAAAATATCCTAATACATCTATAACCAGACTCGATATTATTAGCCTAAAAAAAGATAAAATCTGACACATGAGAACTTTTGGTTCTATTAAATGTGGTTCCACATGTCCAGCAATCATCAAAATGACCATGCTAACTGTTGATAAAATCACAGAAATAGATGTTCAATACAATTTAATTCATATTTGACATCAGTCGAAAACAGGAATGCTGTCTTTTCTTAAAGAAGATATATACTATCTTGTTGCCCATCTAGCACTTGGTGTTGATCAAGATTTTGAATGATGTGAGGCAGATTTTTGATCCAGCAAAAAAGACTAAACTTTACAACTCAAAGATTTGCCCAATATTTGCAGAGATTTTCGAATTGGGGAACATGTTCTATATCATGATTGATTTAACATCCACAGATATGCCTTTAAAGAAAATGATAAAGAATAATGATAATCCTATACATTAATATTTAAGGTAGTAGGAGACATTTTGTTAGAATTCCCTTCTGTGAAAGAAAAAGATTTCATCTTAAACGATGCACAATAGAAACTTTTGGAACTACATCGAAACAGTTGTGTCATGACAGATTCAACTCATATGACAAACCAGTATGCATTTGAACTATTGACAGTAATGATTCATGATGAAAATTATGAAAGGTTACCAGTAGCCACTCTATTTTCTTCAAGAATGTCTTGTAGCATTCTTTTGCCTTTTTTTTTTTTTGCAGCCGTAAAAAAGCATTTGTCAAACCTGAGTACATATGTTATAATGACAGATGATACGACTTCATTCACTAATGTATGGAAAGAGATATTCCATGATAACCCAAGACATTTATTATGCTGTTGGCAAATTAATAAAAAATAGACTACAAACATAAATTCCAAAGTTAAAAACCATGAAAACAGAAGTTATCAGAAATATTTTGAAAAATTAGATGGTAGAAACAGACATTCCAACTTTTGAAAAACTTTTTAATAATTTTGTTGCATGTTTTAAAGAAAAAGAAATGAAATTTATTGAATATTTTATTTCTAATTATGTAAATAGGTCTAAGGAATAGGCATACTGCCTTAGAATTGGGTTTCAAATCAACACAAACATGAAATTAGAAAGATAGCATTGCCAGCTGAAATACAAGGAGGGTGATGGGAAAGTTATGAAAAGAATGGACAAGTTTCTATCCCTCGTGATTCATGCAGTGGCTAAAAAATTCTTTCCCAGAGTGATTTCCATAGAAAGAGGGAAATTAACATCTAAAATAACCCAAATTGGAAAACGACATGTTTGCAGTAATCAAATGGGTATTGAATATGCTTTTTACAATTTGGGGAGGAGGGGCTGTAATCACAAAGCAGAATGAAGGATTGCCTAATATTGTGTGATATTAAAATCGAAAGATGTGTGAATGCAATGCCTTGTCAGATGTGATGAAAGCCATGTTTGCATTCATGTGATGGCATGTACTTGCCTCGATTACATCATTCTATACATAATATGAAAAAACACTCATTAAATATGCCAAAAATAAAAAAAAAATATTACTAGAAAATCTGAATCAATAAGGAACCAAGAAAATTTAGATAATGAAGATAATCTTGTAATTATTGAAATCGATCTAAGAGAAAAATCGGACATTGAAAAAACTGCTATAATATCTCATTTACAAAATGAATGTAGTTATGATTTCAGAAGCAGGAAAAGTAAACCTCAATCAGCTAAAAGTACTTGTTAAGGCCTTATCACACGGTGAAATTTCTCCTGCACTCTTCCGTTTCTACCCTCAAAAGCCGGTCAAGCAAGTTTCATAATCGACAACTTTTTCAAATCAGTTCGAAAATGTCGTCGGAAATATTGTCCGCAAACGAAATTCAACCAATCATGTGAAACTTTGAAGTGACGTCACTTTCGCTGTCGTTTGCTGACTGAAAGGGCCGAAGATATTTTGCCGTGTGATAAGGCCTTTAAAGCATCAAAACTGGAATTCCACATACTCTGCCAGATGTGGAAGAAAAGATAAAAGTGCTTAATGCATGCTTTGACCTTCTTGTTATCTCAACTAGTGCTGCATATTTACGAAATGCGTTACCTGAAAGTGCCAAATCACCAGTAATTAAAAATATCTCTAAACAAAAGAAATTAACTGTAAAAAAGAAAAGTTAAAAATTGAACTAATTTCCCTTACTATTTTACTTTTATTCCTAAGTGAAATTCATCAGAGAAATCTGAGTATCATTTGTATTTAATATCTTCATTTGTGTATTAATAAAATAAATTTCTGTTAGTAATATATTCTTGCATGATTATTTACAGAAAATTTAATGCATTCTATAATTTATATTTCAACAATAATATAAATATAATAATTGAGGCATAAATATAAAAATAAGATATTTAAAATACGATATAATATATAGGTAATGATTCAGTGAGTATCTCTTCAGTTTTTAATTAAATTTTACTAAAAACTATTGTATGATTGTTCAAAAAAATTAACATTAGTGTATTAACAACCATATAAAATATTTTAAGTATAATTTAATTGCAGTTGCTAAAATGATAATCTTATTGAGTGAAAGAATTTTTCTTTCTAAAGTAATTAATATTTATTTTAATTTAGATTTCAGTTAAATATAGTAAGATATGAAAATTATGGAAGTAATCTAGTAAATGTTTTTATGGATTAGATAACAGAAACTAAGGCATTACATAAATGCTACAGATATCAACTCTCTGCATAATGACTTGTAATTCTATTATCTGTTTAAATGCTACAAACTATATTTTGGTCTGTAGAACTTCAGTTCTCAAGAATTGTGAACTTGATGATAGCTCAATGACAGTTAATAGATATTGTAGATAAATTTTTAATTTAATAAAATTAAATAATATTTTATAAAATATCTATTGCAATGAACTTTTATTATTATCTTTATTGAATATAGCATAATGAAATGTATTTTTAACTTAATTTACAAACAAATCTTAATTTTTCAAGGCAGAATTAAAAAAAAAAAATCTTGGATGCATTACAGTTTTTCCATTGGTATATTATAGGTTATTGTTGTTTTTTTTTTTCTTTAAATAGCATTGCAATTTTATTAGAAGCAAAGAATTTTGTAAAAGCATACAGTATATTTCATCATTTCAAAAACTTCAATTTGTGCTACTTCATTTTATTAGCAGAAAAAACTTCATGCAAATTAAAACAAGATAATAAAAATAGTTATTTCCATTTTTTTATTAGTATTTATAAAAAAATATGTTCTTTTCTATGAGAAAAAATATTATATTTCTATAATTTTATGTTATTTTATTGTTAGACAAAAAAATAATGTACACAAAAGTTGGATGGACTCTCAAGAAACAAAGTTATATCAAGTCTGAAAAGTCAAGGAAACAAAATAAACAGAATGAAATTAATTTGATTAAAACTTGCCTTAAATATTTACTTACCAGCTCATTTTTGTGAGGCAGTTTAAAAAATGATATATTTGATTTCATTTGGTTTGCTTCACAATCATTGAGGAAAATAAAATATGATTAGCTGATAAGCATAGATAATATACTCTTAGCAGGGACGGCTATCTGGGAGGGTGCAATGCACCTGGGCCCCGCGTCTCATGGGGGCCCCACCGTGACTCCAAATTAAAATAATGTTCTGAGCAATAATAGCTGTTACACGTACTAAAAGTATACAAGTTTGATCCCTCTTAGCTGGCTAAGCATCGACGACGTTATAAGGCAATGATCGCGATTATACATATTAAAAGGGGGGGGGATTGATTTATGAAAAAAAAATATCCACATCAGACATATTAAGACAAAGCGGAGCGACTTATGGGCGCTGAGGCTGGGTTCAAATCTTCAGCTATATACTTTTTTTTCTGCATTTAATGCAATATTTATGCAAACATGCGTTCATCTATATTTGTTTGTTTATATTAAGTTGCCCAAACAAAAAGCAAAATAATAAATTAAACGATCTAATCCTAGCAATGCTTAACTTACCATGACCGGGATGAAAAGAATTAAGGAAAAAGTTTAAATTTCGCAGTCGCCGAATTTGGATATATACGAAGTTCATAATAAATATTGTAGTCTTGTGCAAGTATGCAAAATATTGTTAATATAAAGTAAGTAGGTTTACAATCATTTACCTCACAGATTAGTTAATAACTTATAGTTGTAGCATTAAATAATCTGATAATTCATTCTATAAACTACTTAATACTGTCAGATATAACGATGTCCACGCCAAGGAAATATCCTTCTGGGTGTCAAAAAAAAAAAAAAATTATCAGAAAAGAAAAAAGAAAAGCCAAACTTCGAAAAGTCATTAGTAAATCTGTTTCAAAATAATTGTGGCCAAGAAATTCCTCCAGCTTCAAAAATTACAAATCAAACTTCAACTGCGGAAGAAAGTTCTGCACAAAGTACACAGTCCAGCAGTAAAATAGTTGAAATAGTGAAATTTGTTGAAAAATCGTGTGTTTATACAAATGTGACCGAATTAAAAAAAATAATGACGAAAATGACAAAAACAAATATGATCAAGAGTGTATAAATGATCCTGGTTTATAGCCATGTATTATAATTGACAAATTTAGAATGTTGTGTGTTTAAAAAACGAACCTGTGCAACGTATAGGAGTTTTTGCTAAAAATGCTGAAGGTAGATCATTTTCTATTACATATTACTTTCAAAAAAATGCCAAATGGTGAAACTCAACTTTGCAGTTGGTTAATTTATTCAAAGACGCAAGACTCCGCATTGTGTTTTCGTTGTATACTGTTTTCCAAAAGAAAAGGAAATGGCCAAACTACACGATTTATAGGTGGCTATAATAACTGGAGAAAGTTATCAAATGCAATCCAAGATCATGAACATTCTAACTGTCATATTAATTCGTTTATTACTAAAGCGGTTAAATTTATGTTCGACTATTGATAAAACAAATGAAGTTAATATAAGTAAGGAAATGGCATGACTCAAATTACTGTGATTCTATTTTTAGCATGTAATAATCTTCCATTCCGAGGAAGCCATGAAATAATAGGAAAGCCTAATAATGGAAATTTAGTGTAATCGAATTAAGTAAATACGATCCTGTGCTAATGGATCCTATAAACAAAATAATAAATTCTAAAAATAGAATTGTTCATCATTTAGCACAAAGGTCAAAAGAACAAATGGTTGCTTTAGGAAATGAAGTCCTTAACAAAATTAAATACGATATAAAAGCAGCCATGTATTATAGTACCCAAATGGGGTACTATAGTACGTGGATAATAACCCCTAATATTTCCCATAAGGAACAAACTTCAATCATTATCAGAAATGTGCATTTTGGAGATAAAAGATTAACTATAAATGAATCGTTTACAGGGTTTATTGAAGTGACTGTTCAAACTGGTGAAGGACTAGCAAACATTTTATTGGAAAGATTAAACGAACTAGATTGAGATATTATGAACTGTAGAGAGTAAGCATACGGCGAAGGTCGCAACATGAAAGGGAAATACAAAGGTGTGCAATCTAGAATATTTTCTCTCAACCCGTATGCAATTTATGTGCCCTGCTTATCACACTCTTTTAATTTATTAATTTGTGTTGCCGCTTCCAGCAATATACATATTGTTAAAAAAAATTCGATATTGCTTTGTTTCAGCATCTACAAAAAAGATGGGAAATTCCTCAAAAGCATTTAAACATTACTCTTAAACCATTATGTGACACTCTTTGGGAAGCCAAAATAGATTCGGTTGAAGCTGTGTATACACAGTTTGAACAAACTTGTAATGCCCAAGGAGAATTTATTGATGTAAGCAACGATAATACAGCGGTATCCGAAGCTAAAAGTTTATTAGATGCAATACAAGAGTTGCTCTTTATTTTATGTTTAATAGTATGGTTTGCAATATTGTCCAAAATTGACACTATCAATAAACTATTTCAAACAAAAACAATTGCTCTTGACTCGGCTTTGAACTGAAATTCAAAATTTAACACTTTTTGAGATGGAGCAAAAAAACTAGCTCGTAATTTGGACATTTCCGAACATTTTCGTTTAAAACGAATTCGAAAAAGTAAAAGATTATACTCCGAATTAGCAAATGCCGAAATTATGAAAAACCCGGTACAGGAATTTGGGTGTTATTTAAAAAAAAATTGATTACTGTTATTGTACAAATAGAAGATAGATTTAAAAGAATAATAAATATTGTTTCTGATTTTAAATTAGTCACTGATATAAATTTTTTAGAAAAACATGAGTTAGAGATGTGTTCCAAAAACTTTGTAAAGTTTTATAACAAAGATGTAGATGAAAATAATCCAAGAGATTTGTTTGCTAGGGGATTTGATTTTGATTGAGAGAGATGCAAATTACGTACAAGACATATTGCAATACATACTAAATAATAACTATAATGAGTTATTTCTAAATGTATTAATTGTATTAAAACTTTTCTTTACATTGCCAGTTACTAATTTTGTAGTTTAATTTTGTTAAAGACTTCATTTTCTGGTGTAGGACTAACTTTAATTTGTTCTTGTGTCTGTGTGTTAAATGACGTACAATTCTATTTTTCGAATTTTTATTATGAATTATATGATCCATTAGCACGGTGTTGTATTTAATTAATAATTTGCTTAAACTTAAAAAATTATCATTATTATTTCATGGGTTCCTCGAAGTTGAATATTATTTCATTCTAAAAATAGAATCAGGTTTAAAAATTTTTCCAAATATTAATTTAAATTATTTCGTTTCTTTATTTATAGTAATTTGATTTGTTTTATCAATAATAGAACATAAATTTAGTAATTATTACCAAGCAATAAATAGATTTAAAGTGACTAACAAAACGCTCATTATCTGAAGTTACATTTGGCAGCTATCTTCAGTATTTATCGCCACCTCTAAATCGTGTAGATTCGTTCTTTCCTTTTCTTTTGGTAAATGGTATATACAACAGAAGCAAAATATCGAGTTTTATCTTTTAGAATATATTAACCAGATGCTAAGCTAGGTTTCATCGTTTGGCATTTTTCCTGAAAGTAGTTCATAGAGGAAAATGATCTACATTCAGATTCTTCGCAAAACCACCTTTGTGTGGTATAGGTCCCGTTTTAATATAATATTCTAAACTTATTAATTGTAGTACTTGACCATACACCTGGATGACTTATTTTCTCTTGATTATATTTGTTATTGTTGTTATTTTCTGATTTGATCACATTTGTGTAAACTTATAATTCTTTAAAAAATTTAATAGTTTCTAAATTTTCATTACAAGCTTGTGAAGTTTATTCAGAACTTTCTTGTCCATTTGAAGCTTGAATTGTAACTTCTGAAGTGGAAGTAGTTTCTTTACAACAATTACTTCTTAGAAAGAAGACATCTACTTGTGACCTCTTGAAATTTAGCTTTTTTTTTTTTTTTTTTTCCCAGAGGAATATTTCCTTGCCATAGGCATGATTAGACCTAACAATATTATACATGCTATAGTATGAATTTTCAAAATACTATAGACAATTTAACTTAGTAGGTGAGGTAAACGACCCTAAATCTGCTTACAATATGTTGCAAACTTCATTAGACTGTAGTATATCTTTAAACTTCATATATTTCCAAACCGTCGCTTTTTCCAGTCAAATTTTTCCACCATCTTTCCATTCAACTATTGTTGTTCAGAATATTATTGAGGCCACTGTAGAAAATATCTGCCCTTCCGGATGGCCGGTCCTGGGAAGAATTTTTTTTATTTCATTGAATTGAATTTTTTTGTAAAAACACGTATCCTATTTTTGTTAAAGGTATTCATTCTTTTCTTTATTAATAATATTTGGCTTAGATAAGTTTATATAATGTGGCTTATTTCAGCTCTTAGTTAGAAATGTTTGAGTTTTCCAAGAAACCTAATAATATATTTAAAAAATCACTTACTTGGAAAAGAAAGCTTGAGGGACTATCTTGAATGATTATTATAATGATTGAACTATAAATTAAGGAGTGTATGAACTTTTCATTGTTATCATCATTTTTTACAAAAAGTTGTGGAACTGTATTTGTAAAATATTTTAAGTAAGATAAGATGTGAGATCGTTGCAGATTTAATGCTATTATTTTGGGAAAGACATATTTATCATAGATATATTTAAAAATTGTGTGAGAAAAAAATATAAACTACTAAACAAGGTAATTTTGATGCTCTGTTGTGACTATTTGTGTGTGTGTGTGTGTGTGTTTGGTTATGAATATAGCCAAGATGTGCAGTATTAATTGGGGTGCAGCTCACATGTCAAATTAGAGCTAAGATCCTGTTAGAAATTCAATCTTATATTATTTATTTCTGAAGTATTGTCAACAAATGCCTCACTGGTAATTAAATTTAAAAAAAGCTTTCTTATACTGTAAACTCCATTTGAAATATCAAAATGACATTAATTTTTTACTTACATTCCGTCAAAACTTGAAGAATCGTCTTTCAACTAATAATTGAATAACACAAATTAAACTGTGTTAATTATATGTCTTCTGATTACAATGATAATAAAAATGTACTTATTCTGTTTAATGCTATTTATATCATCTATGATTTATTTTGCAGATAAATATCTATGTGATAACTCAATTTTAATAACTCAATTTTTTAAACTCGTGGTTGAATATTTTTTCTTAACAATTATACTTTCTCTTTATGCTTGAAATATATATATATATATGTCTTGCAGAAATGATGAATGAATTTTGAAGTACTACTAAATGAATGTGAATGCAGACACTGCACAACCATATGAATGAATCATTCATTTTGACCTCTTATCTGTTGTGCCAGTTTGTAGCATTATTGTATCATGCTAAGTTTTTATGTGGAATTCAATACAAAAATTATGCTGTATGGAATCAAGCTTGAATTATTAGATGGGCAACTTATGGGAAAAGACCAAGAGTTTTTCTTATTATTTTCAAAATTTTATTTTGTAATTTTATTTAATTCACTGTACTTACTCCTGTGTCCAAGTATTATTTAAATTTTGAATGTTCACTGTGTTTCCTAATGGGTTTTGAGATCATTTTTATCCTTTTGTTGTTGAATATGAATGGGTTGACTAACTTCTTGCAGTTCGGTATCCTTAGCAAACTTTGTATTAGAATGCTTAGATTGTGTTTTTTAACAAAACTGTTGGGGTGTTTTTTCCCTCTATTTTTTTTTTTAAATAATTTAAAAACTTTTTCTATCTTTTACATGAATTATTGAATTCATTTTTTGAAGATGACCCCCACTTAAATGATTTTTTATTTCTACATAATATTTAATTTTCAAAAGCTGCTCTTATAAGCATGATATGAAAGTCTATAAAAATATTTGGTTTCTATAAGAATCCATAAATATCTAGTTTTTTGCATATTATGATTTGAATCAGTTCGTTAACATCTTTTAAAAGCTCTGTTATCTGATGAAATTGGTGATAAAATATTTAATACAAAACGATAATAAAATTTAGAGGATATTTATCTGCCTAATAAAATTATAATTGTTTCCTTCTTCCGACATTGGTAATGTAAATTTCACTTAATTCGTTGGGAAAAAGTATTTACTGTTTGAACTTGATACAAATGCTCTTATAATAAGAATCTACTGCATTTCAAATCTTATATGTTTTATTTCAAAAAGATCTTTAAAAAGGCATTTGTGTTTCTTTGCAGGTAAAATGTTGGATGCTGTTCCTTGCAGAAGATAAAATCGGAGCGGGCATTCCAGAATGAATTGACTGGCATGTAAATCAAACTGTATTAATATAATATGTTGATATTGTCTTTCGAATAAAAAAACAAGAATATTGGAAGACAAGAACGTGTATATCAGATTATTTTTTTTCAAATCAGTTTCGGATTAATAATACGTTAAATCAGAAGCTTTACATTAGGATAATACACAAAAGTTGATATATATCCGACATTCCAGTTGTTATAAAGTGCATTTATCATTGTTAGGCCTTTTTATTATTATAATGGAGAAACGACTATTTCAAGAGATTTTGTTGCCACTAGAAGAAATTGCTCTTCGGAGTGTGGTTGTCAATCTGTGGAACAATACATTACATTCGCGGTGGATATTCCGAGACAATTTGAATTTTCTGGGAGATAAGATTAAAGAACAAGTTTCAGAAATAGCGCCGCCATTATTTAAGAATCGGATGGTATCTTTAGTCATGCCCATTGGTGCTGAAATATTATGTTGGCGAATTTACCATGAAAAACATTTGCGACGTGTATTTAGAAATATTAGTTCCGATTATTTAAATCATTTACACTGGACAAGTAAGGGCACTATAGATTATAAGAAAACTGCGGAGAAACTTATTTGTCTTAAAATGTTTGATATCAGAAAACGCTATGAATTAGCATGTTTACATTGCTTGGTAGATTATATTCCACTTCTGTGGGAAGAAGTCTCCGATGAGTATAAAAAACATTTGAATGAAGAATTTTATTCTTCTGTAGACATGCAGTTGAAATATTATTGGGCATACGTTTTGAAAGGAGAAGAATATAAATTCAATTGTATCTTTCAGACGCGATTACCGGGGGAGTTATCCTTTCATCAGTATGCATTCAAAGTATCAGCAGTTAAAGGCAATAAATCAGCGGCTGAATTTTTTTTTCAAAAACTCTCTACCAGAGAACGAGATTCATCTTTATTATTTACTGTCTATTCTGTTTTAAATGAACGGTGTAGATCAAGCAAAAAGCAGCTTCCAGACTTTCCAAAGCAGAATCTCTCTGATGTCTTATGTTACTTATTGTCTTTGATGAGTTCTGAGCAGCAGATGCAGGCAATAAAAAATTTTCCTTGTCCCATTTTAGCATGCTTTCTTGATTGGCCATCGAATGATTTTTTCTTGGAGGTTGCTGATATTATCTGGAGCTTTCTTCCTGAGAAAATGTATGCATGTTTGCTAACTTACATGCATAAAGTCATTAAAAATCTACATTCCTATAATTCCTACTTGTTTCAGCAATTTTTTATGCGGAGTCCTCATAATTTCAGAAAAGAATTTGTAGACAAAGAATGTCTATTCGGTTATTTCTTCCCACACTTTTTCAGTATGCAAGATATTGAAACTATCGAAGTAATATTCAGAAATATAGATGCCCCAGACAGAGTAAGACTTGTCTTTTGTCCACATGTTTTTAAACTTTTATGCAATGCTATCTTCGCAGTCAGATGGCATATGGTTGAAGTGTTTCTTCGAGAGGCCGTGCTATCCAAAGAAAACAGGCAGAGACTAAAGAAGAATCTTTTGAAATGGATGGCAAAAACTCACAAAGGAATGGGAGTCGAAGAGAGAACCCATAAACGGAAATGGTTTAGTGTATTCTTCGATGACGTCTGTGCAAATGCTGCTGGTGAGGATAACTCAAAAGATGAAACATGCACTGGAGCTAAAAAACTCTGCACTGAAAAGAACAATAATTAAGTGGACTGTAAAATCTTTTACTCATATTCAAAATCATGGCAGGCACTTTTTTTTAGAGTGTCTTCCACAATTAGCTGTTTGTAAAATATATGGGATTGTAAAAACTCCAGACACCTGCATCAACAAAAACCTGAAAAAATTTACAATAGGTAGTCTTTTGACAAATCGCCAGAGTCCATCTCCCTGTTTTCACTGTAATTCCAAGAGACTGGACTTATTGTGGTTGAGAATTAAGAATGTCATCAGTGAAATCAAGGTAATAAGGTAGATGTTGTGCATATACTTCTTTATGACTTTTTGATATATAATTGAATAGGGACATTTACTTGTGGAACAGAATCGTATCATGATTGAATACCCATGAATTTTTGATTCTTGCAACAGTTCATATTGACTATATGAAATTGTAAGATTGCTGTTGCTATTTTAATTCAATGGAACTGCTTCTGACCAATTACTTACATTTTACTATTTTCTTGTTGTGCAGATGTCTAAATTAAAATTGGATTATATTGTGAAAAGATGCAGACTTTTTGAATGTAGTAGGATTACATGCATTCTTTTTATTTTTAATTATTGCATTTATAAATTCGTTCAGTTACTTAATACTAATTACTGAGATTTGTATCAGAAATATTGATTTGAAAAATCATATGTACCAATATTTCTCTAAGCAAATGGGAAGATTCAGCTGTCAGTGTTTTAATCCACTGTTCATAAGAATGTCACAGTATCATTTATTAATAATAGTTAAATTGGCTTGATATTTTTAATTATAATTTTAACCTTTGATGTTGATAGAACTAAATATGTCATCGATTATTTTTTGCTTTAAAAGTTGTTTTTGGATTCAACTTACAATTTGATTTTAATATACTTTGAATACTGCTAAGTATTTAAAGTCATTTTCCTTAAAATGTTAATGACTATAATTTGTTTTAAAAGTTACATATCCTCAATTCTTTTTAAAGCCCAAATATTGTACATAAATTGTTGTGCAGAAGTTTTGTTTTGTTGGATATTTCATTTATTTACTTTTTGGGAGCCAAACTTGGATACTTTAAAATTATATTCTATTTCTATGGGCTGTATACCTTTTATTAAAGGCAGATGCACATAGTATCAAATGTCTAAAACTTATGTGTTCTATTTTTGTATTAGTATCGCATGTGCAGTATCCCTTTAAACTCTCAATATTACTTTTAAGGTAGAATATTAGATTAGATTAGATAAAAAATACTACATTCCCATTTTTTTTAAGCTCAATTATTGTACATAAATTCTTGCTGAGCTGAAAGCTTGTTTCGTGGGATATTTCATGTTTTTACTTTTTCGAGTCAAACTTTGATTCATTATAAATATATTTGGTTTCAATGGGTATACCTTTTTAAAATATATTTGGTTTCCATGTACAATACCTTTTATTAAAGGCACGTGCGTATAGTGTCAAATGTCTAAACTTGCATATTCTGTTTTTGTATATTATTATTGCATGTTTAGCACCCACTCACTTTTAAATATATTATTAGATTAGATAAAGGTACTATATGCCCATTTCTTTTAAAGCTCAAATATTGTATATAAATTCTTGCTGAGTAGAAAGTTTGTTATTTGGGTTATTTCATGTATTTACTTTTCTCATCCAAACTTTGATTCGTTTTAAATATATTCTGTTTCTATGGCATATATGATACCTTTTATTAAAGGCATAATCGCATATATCAAATGTCTGATCCTGTCGATACTGCTACTTTCAGTGGTAGTTGGCTGTATACAAGAAGCATCAAATGTCTAAAACATGTATTCTGTTTTTTCATGTTATTATCGTATGTACAGTTCCCACTCAAACATTCTACATTATTTTTAAATAGATTATTACTTTTTGAAATTAGAAAACAATATTACTTTTGAATTCCTTATAATGCTTAGATAATACATCTAAATAATAAATTTCAAAATTATAACTTTTCAACATTAAAATTCTCACTTATAAATGCCATTTGCTAACTGAATATTGTTTAGGTATTTGGAAATACATTTTTGCTTCTTAAACAGAACAAAATAGAAATAATGGAATGTATTTGGCTTTGTCAAGAAAATGAAAATGAATTGTCTTGTAAAGAAGACGTTGGGAATTATGTAAATTTTATTAGTTTGAAATTCAACAATTTTGTTTTACTATCTTTTCAACTATATTAGAAGTTACAGGCAAGGATACTCAAATAAGACACTATAAAATTCATTTTTATGCAATGATATTTTTGGAAGCAATTATGAAAAAAATATCACTTAATAGTTATTTAAATAAAATTTTACGAAAATCGCTCTAAGAAACACATTTTCATCCTTTAAATTACAATACTTGAATTTTGTTACCCTAGGTCAAACTGTCAAGCATCTGGAGCGACTATATATATTTTCCTTTATCATTACATTTCTCCCTCTCCTCAATAAGTTAATTTAGTTCCAGTTCGAAGATTTAATCAAATTGTTTTACAAATGATGAAAAGAATCTTCATCTTTTAATATAATTTAATTTCCGCTCGGACATAAATAACAATTATATAGTTCTAAACATTATCTTAATCTAAATGAACCAAATATAAAGCAATTATAAAATTTAACTTAAATGACAGCTGGCGTCCTGGCTCAGGGGTAGCGCGTCTCCCCGTGTTCTGGGTGTCCCGGGTTCGAGTCCTGTTTCGGGCACGGCTGTTCCCTTGTGTTCTATCTGTAAAATGTGAATGAACCCCCCCCCCCCCCCCCCCCAGTGAAAAGGGACTGTGCAAGCGAATGTGTGTGTGTCATCTTTATTTGAGCTAGAAGTCAAACTTCTGCCTTCGGGTGCTTAGGGGTCTTTACTCTCAGAAGCCACTGCATCCCCTTTCCGTGTGAACACGGACACATCGTCATCAATTTAAATAACGTAACAAAAAAAAAGATTTTTTTTTCTGCATATGTTATTGTCACATTAAAATGAAATTAGGATGATTTTGAGCCTTGCATTGTTCTGCTAAGAAATTGCCATATTTATACAAATATGTAAAATGTATTTTCTGCCTCAATTTTACCCCATACTTTAGATGTGTAGGAATGAAGGTAAGAAATCAGAGCCTTAAACTTCTTGATTAATCGGGAATGTTTAATTTTTTTTCCAGATTATTACCAACGGAGATACACCTAAATATAGTTAAACCTGTATTGAAGACAGGTGGTGTTCCCTTTCATATAAAAAAAATTGCAAATGTGAGTCAAAAAATTCATTGTATAAAAAGTTATTAAAAATTTTTAGTACATTTATTACTAAATTGGTAGGTGACAATTCTGTGTCGTATTCTCAATTCTTCTTGTCAGTATTTTTTAATGAGAAGGCTTTTAAATTTGGCATCCTTTAATTCCTCTTTAATCTCCCTCTCTGATACTATTGGTAATAAAAATTTACCTTTGAGACCATCAAATTTCTTTTTTCCCCTAACTCTGCTGAAAATACTTTCACTATCTTCATTGATTTGAGAGAAGATTCAAGTAAAGAGGTTTTCCGTATTTTTTTCTCGATATATCCGTAATTCTGCAGTTTTCAACTAATTTCCATCGGAACTACGGATATTCCGTTGCTATTGGGGAGGGGAGGGGTATGCTTCAGAGGCAACATACTCTTTGTGAACTGCTAAAAACTGTATATTTTATTTATTATTCTTTTTTAAAATTAATACCCTTATCAGCGAGGCTTTGTCGCATTCCTTTCTAACGTTTATAAACTCGCTGACGATAATATGTAAAACCTACATGCAAGATTCATCTTTTCTTCTAATAAAATAAACTTATTTGTGTTTTTTTTATCATGATTGTATTTATTAAAGACTATAGCACAACACCATTTTATACTACACCGACACTCAATTAAAGCATACAACTTTAAAACCTTCACAAATTGTCTAAAACATTTATGGTAGTAATTAAAAACAAAACCGTGAAGTTGCTATTTCACAAATCTTGCATACTTCAAAATACACTTACACTCTACTTTAAATAATTAAAAAAAAAAAAAACATGTCAAATTTTATTTACATTTATACCTCTTTTTAATCTCTTATTACAAGATTATTAAAATTAATAACAAAAATTAATTACCTTTACTAAAAGAAAATACAATCCTTCATTACAGAATGTCATGGAACATCTTAAATAAGGAGACATTTTCATTAAAAAAAAAGCTTTTGAGCGTCAATATAAATTTACACTGGCGTTTAAAACTTTTTTTAATGGAAAAAAAAATTACAAGAGTTTTTTTTTCAATAACTTTGAGAAATTATTAGAGGGATATGAAAATCAGTAATGAGATCGGATTTTGTACTGAAACGATGACGGAAGCATTGTTGCGCAAAAATGAATACAATACATATTATTTGGAATTAAAAAAAAAAGCTATTGAACTCATAGTGTTATACATGATTGTTTGTCCAAGAGGAAGAACAAAAGCAGATGTTTCTTAGTATGAGAATGCTCACCCCTTACTGCTTCGCACCGTTTCTCTATACTCAGCACCAGACTGTCCTACAGTTCTAGAGGTAAGAGTGCTCATTCTTCAATCAACATCTGTTTCAACTGTAGGGTGTTCCCAGAGGATGTAATCGTGCCGCTAGGCAGTTCCCCAAAGCATTCCACTATTCTAAGATTTAAATCGGGATAGAATGCTGCCAATTTATTTTAGTGATATATTCATTTTCTAGTAGCTGCTGAACATCAACAGTCCAGTGTGGTCGTGCATTGTCATCCATAAAAACGAAGTCTGGTCCAATAGAGAATCGAATCAGACACGCATGGAGAAGTATCACCTCCTTGTAATATATATCTGGCTATAGAACCTCTGTCGAAAACATGAAGTTCAGTCCACCCGTTAAGCATAATGCCTCTCCAGACGGCAACTCCAGAACCAGAGTAATGATTTCTTTCCATGATCTTATTGGGATGAAACTGTGTCCCGACCTTTCTCCAAATCAACTGGCGTTGAAAATCGCTTGTGTTACAGAAGCGACTCTCATCCGTAAAGCGAACAAGACTCCATTGATGAAATGTCCAGTTTAAGTGCAACTTATGCAACTCTAAGCGGGTGCCGCCTATAGCCAACTTTTAAAGGGATGCAGCTTTCAGAACGGTGAACGAATAAGCGACCTTTGTGAAGGCGGGTACAGTAAACCGTGACACCTTTCTCTCTGTTGCTACTGTTACTGAGAAATGGCGCTTGCTGACTGGTATCGGGCTCTTTTCGCCTGCAGGATGGTATATCGACCATTCATTGCCTTTGCTTTCCCAGGACGGCCACCACCAACCTTTCAAACAGGTGTACCTATGGTTTGGAAGTCTTTCCAAGTGCGCTAAACGACACTTTTATTGATTCCGAACTCTTCAACTACGCCCCTCCTTCAGTCATTGGATTCAAATTATAAACTGCCATTGACAACCACTTAATAACTGCCATTGGATTAAAATTATAAAGGTGTTCTTTATTTCTTACTGCCTCTTATTTTTATTACAAGGAACCAACATTTTAAAATGAATAATAATTATTTTTATAATAAAAAAAGTTATCAGAAATTTCTAAGAGACATTAAAAAAAATTTCTTATTCTTGATTTATCAAAATGAACTCACATTAATAATCAGAGATATGGTTATAAAAGTTAATGTTTAAAAGGGTAAAAACAAGGTAAAAAAAATCTTTGCACAAAATTTGGAAGTTATATTTATTTATTGCCAACAATAAGTTTTGTGCTATATATTTTCTTAAATTTCTCAATCCAAAAGTGTTCCAATATTTTTTTCAGAACTGTTTGCATCTAAATTATATTTTAAAGACTAGTTCAAATTGTATTTCTAAAAGAAGTAAGAAAATTTTCTTATATTCCAAATAATTTTCCAAAATATAAATTTACTTTAAATTTTCCAAATATTAAAGCTTTTCTTGAATAGTTTTAATATGGTTATGTTTATAAATACTATCTTATGAATTTCCTGTGCTCCAATACTCATTTGAGTGACAATATGAGTTTTTTGCTTGAAAAATAATAATACAATAAATAGAGCAATGAATTATGCAGATACTTTCTTAAATAAAATATCAAATAAATGTTTAACTACGTTTTATAAAAGATTGGTAAGATAAGAAATTGAAAGGTAAGATAATTTAAAAATGTGAACATCTGCAAGAAAACCTGATCCAAGAAAATGAGCTAAACAGAAAAGAGTTAAAATATGACACTGCTAAAAAATCTATCAATTGATCTGAAATTTAACACAATATAGTCATAACTTCATATTATATTTAATTTCATTAACATCAAAGGACAAAACTCATTCACACTTAGTTAAACATACAAGCACTATTGAGATTGTCTATATGAAGAATCCTAGAAGAATTTAAAATTTGCCTACTACTTCTACCTAAACATAACACAAACTATTGAAAATTTTATTGGATTTAATATTTTTTTAAACATAAAATTTAAATTATTGGTATTTATTATCACCACACTAGCTCACAGGCCATTCTTGGAAGGTAAATTATTCATTTAAATCCATGTTTCATTACTTCCAAACACTTTTTATTTTCCTAGACTAATCTGATGAGATTTTTGCACATATGGAGGATTTCCTGAAAGGCAAACCATTCAACATATTTAAAGAACATCGGGTACTAAATCATGGAAAGAAATGTTTTTAAAAAAAAAGCTTTGAAACCTAATTTACATTTATATATGGACATTTGCACAGAATAATGTGTTTATTAAAAGGAAACAGTAAATAAACAAGTTCAATTCACAAAACCTTTTGAGCATTGAAAGAGAAATCCATTAATGAATGTAATTTTTTAAATTTCCATCGGATAAAGTCAACAGACAATTTTCATTATCAACCTATAAAATGTGGTAGTCGTAAAAAGATCGTACTGGCAGTGGTATTTATATTAGGACCTTCCACTTTGAGAATACAACTAGGAACGCAACCCTGGCCCTTGTTTTGTCTTCTGGAGTGAGTTAATTACGATTAATGTAGGGTATGATGCTATCATATCTTATGATTGTGATTTTGGGGAACTATGGATTTTATCAGACAGTTATACTGCACTCCAACATCTTAATGACTGGTACTCTGCAAACGATAAAACCAAAGTATCTATTCTGCTCAAACTGAAGGATATCTCTCAAAACCACGACGTCCACCTCTAATAGATCCCATCACACGTAAATATTAGTGGTAATGAGGTGGCTGAAAGATTGATCAAAGAGGGTAGCTAGAATGGAACGGCTAGTGACTCTTCGCCACTTATCAAGAACTATACTCAAATTAAAAATCTAAACTCAATTTAATATGGCTAATTTCACCAGCGCACCAATGGTACAACGGAATATTCCCTGGCACTCTAATGGAAGTCAAATGTGATCGTGGTTTCCAGACTGCTGTGGCTAAACTAGAGTGACCACTTTAAGTATATTTCGTTTGAAAGTGGAAGAAAACTCCATTCCACTTATAAAAAATGCTGTGACCATCCAACTTCACGCAAGGGCCGGCCATATGGAAGTACGGCGGGTGCAACCAGGCCCCGCGACTGAGGGGGGACCCCCAACGTGATTTAGAAATAAAATAGTGTACTGAGCAATTATAGCTTTTACACGTACTTAATGTATACAAGTTTGATTCCACGTGGCTGACTGAGCATCGACTGACACCTTTATTAAGCAATGATCACGGTGATACATATAAAAGAGTCGGATTTATAAATAACGAAAGCCCCTTCAGACATGTCAAGACAGAGAGGGGCGACATCTGGGTGCTGAGGCTGGGTTCAAATGGGCTTATAAATCATCAGCTATAAACTTTTTTCTGCATCTAATGTAATAATTCCAATACGTGCATCTATGTATGTATGTTTGCATTAAGTTGCAATGCATGTTGCGTTATTGTTTCACTGGCCATGACCGAAATTAAGAGAATTAAGGAAGAAGTTTAAATTTAGCAGTCGGTGGATTGGGATATATAGCAAGTTCATAGTATATATTAGTCTTGTGCAAAATATTGTTAATATAAGGTAAGTGGATTTGCAATCACTTGCTTCACCTATTAGGTAATAGCTTATAGTATAACATATAAAAATTTGATCGTTCATTCTATAAACTGCTTAATATTAGTAGATATAACCATGCAGGCCACGACAGCCTGGCTGAAGGGCGTTGAATTCGTGTCCATTAGGATGTGAGTTCGAACCCGCCAGCCGGAGATTTCCCGTGTGTAGTGGTGAATGGCACACATATAAATCAGTCGGAGTCGCAAAGTCCTCAGTGTCAAGAGTAATACCACTGGCAGTACTGGTTCAGAGGTGATTGTTCTCTGATTCAGGTCTAAATTACAACGTGTGAATGAGAAAATGTATGAATAAAGTCCTCCCCGTAAAAAAAAGGTTGTAATGCGTAAGTAGTAAAGTCGTACTCTTGGCCCTAGATGGCGCTACTGAAAAAATCAAGAGACGCTTAAACCGCTGTCTTCGTAACAGTGGGCTTGTCCATTGGCAAGTGCTATAAGAAACAACAGATATAATCATGCCTACGCCAAAGAAATATTCCTCTGGGTATAAAAAAAGAAAATTTTCAGAAAAGATAAAAGAAAAGCTAAACTTCCAGAAATCACAGATATATGTTTTCTTGGCTGCAAAGTAATTCTGGCACAGATATTGCTTCAACTTCAGGAACCACCATTCAAATTTTTACAGGGGAAGATAGTTCCACGCTAAGCACACAGTCCACCAATGAAAATGCTGAAACGGTGAAATTTGTTGACGAATCGCGTGTTTATACAAATGTGACGGAATCTGAAAATAATGACGAAAACGACAATATCAAATATGATCAAGAGAGTATAAATGATCCTGGCTTATGACCAAGTATTATAACTGAAATTTAGAATGTTTTATGTTAAAATTGAACCTTTGCAACACAAAGCAGTTTTTGCAAAAAAATGCTGAAGGTAGATCCTCTTTCACTACATACTACTTTAATGCTAAATGGTGAAACTCAATTTCGCAGTTGACTAATTTATTAAAAGATGCAAGACTCCGCAATTTGTATACTGTTTTCCAAAAGAGGAGGAAATGATAAAACTACAAGATTTATAGATGGCTATAACGATAAAAAGCTGTCAAATGTAATCCAAGATCCTGAACGCTCTAGTTGTCTATTAACTCGTTTATTGCTTAGAAAGAATTATTAAAATGGCAAAATTTATGTGCGACTATTGATAAAAATAATGAAGTTAATACAAGTTAGGGAATGGCACGACTCAAATTACTATTTCAAGGAATAGTAGACATGATTATGTTTTTAGCGTATAATAATCTTCCACTTAGAGGAATGCACGAAATAATGGGTAAGCTTAATTACGGATTTTTTAAAAATTTAATCGAATGATTAAGTAAATATTATCCTGTGCTAGAGGATAATACAAATAAAATAATAAATTCTAAAAACAGAATTGCGCATCAATGAGTAGATAGGCCGCAAAAACAATTATTTCTGAGTTAGAAAATGAAGTCCTTAACAAAATTAAACACAATATAAAAGCAGTCATGTACTATGGTATCCAAATGAATTATACTCCTGATATTTCCCATAAGGAAAAAATTTCAATAATTATTAGATAAGTAAATTTTAAAGAGAAAAGGTTAACTATAAATGACTCATTTATAGGATTTATTGAAGTAACTGAGCTGACTGGAGAAGGACTAGCAAAAACTGTATTGGAAAGATTAAGTAAACTTGATGTAGACATAATGAATTGTAGAGTCCAAGCATATGACAACGGTAGCAATATGAAAAGGAAATATAAAGGTGTACAACCTAGAATACTATCTCTAAGCCTGCATGCAATTTATGTGCCTTGCCTATCACATTCCTTTAATTTATTAATTTGTGATACCGCTTCCATCAGTAAATATTGTAAAAATTTTTGGGGGGATATTGCAACGCGTATATCGCTTATTTTCAGCATCTACAAAAAGTTGGGAAATTCTACAAAATCATGTAAACATCATTCTGTTACTGTTGTTGTTATTAATCATTTGAGGATAAGCAACAATAACCATAGAATTTTTGCAGCTTTTTATGATTAAAAAAAATATTTATTTAAATTCTGAAAATATTTTCATTTCATGTATTAATCAAGTTGATATTTTTCAAAAATAGAATAAACTCTTACATTTTTGGACAGCCATAAATGAATTTTAACACAGTTAGGATAAAACGAATTAGAATACAAAATAATTGTTCAATTGTATTAGTTGTAAATATAGAAACCAGGGTGATTCTGGATAGCATTTTTTTTCCCACTTTCATAATTTGAAATATTTGCAACTATACACAAACAGTAATTGAATTTTTATAAAACATTTACTTCCATTTATACAATGACATACAAATTTGAAATTTTTCAAATAGTACCATATATTTATACACTATATTATAATGATGAAAAAAATATTATGTCTCTGGTATTACAGGGAAGCTCAGTTTACATTTAGGCAAATTCATCTGCAGAACATGCAAACAGTGCTCTCTGTCTGTAACTTCAGGAAGATCATATAGATATAAAAATTTCAAGTTCCTGTAAACACAAAAATGAACACAGTAAAAAATCAAGGGTTAGAAATATACTGATGTAATTTTTTGTCATATAAATTCATGATGTAAAAAAAGCTTATTTTAATTAAAATATGGATAGCTTAATTAAAATAGTAATTTCATATAAGTTTAAAAAATACAAATCTAAGGACCATTTCAACAGAATAGGAGTTTAAGCATTAAAAGTAGCTTAATGAAAATCTTTTATTTCTAATCTAAATTTGATTCAATTACATTTAAGAATCTCCAATATAACTTCACTACCAATCAAAAAGTATACATGAATAACAGCTGCATCGTTTTTAACAGAATGAACAACATTCTATCTTTTACACTCACTTTATTTAATTTTTTTTTAATGAGTTATCTCGATACAGAAAAGAAAAGCATTAGTTATTCAGATAACACTTACGTTAGCTTAGCCACAGCTAGAATTCCTTTATCTGTCACATTTCCACAACTAACAATTTCAAGATTTTGAAGAGAGTCCTTAAGTGGAGATAACATACTAATGCAAGTATCTTCTATATAGAAACATTTGTGTAACTTAATGTTTTTCACATGTTTTAAGCCATCTAAAAGAAACAATAATTCATAAATCATTGTTATAATAAGCACAAATAACTTAAATTATAAAAAAATATGAGACAAATGAAAGATAATGCTTGGGGTATTAATGTTTACAACATTTTTTTTTCAAATACATAAGTAAATAATGAGCATACGCAGGAGAACATACCTTCATTCCTAAGTAAATAATCTAAAACTCAAATTCTGTAATATTAAAAGGTAATAAGAATAATCAACCAATAGAAAAATTATATCATGAATGTAAACTATTAAATCCTTTCTGCCTGAAATGCAATCTAGCATCACTGGAAAAATCTAGCTTGAAACATTTTTGATTTTAATTTGGAATGAAGAAGATTAGATAAGACTTAGTTGGTAGCATAATCCGGATATTAATCAATTAATCTGAACTAACAAAATAATTTTTTACAAAGTATTCCTAATTTAAAATATTTTTTGCAAAACAAATAATAATTTTAGTCAAAAAGGATTAACTCAACACAGTAAATATTATTTGTAGTTGTTGTTTCTAATGGCACGTGTCATTGACAAGCCCGCTGACTAAAGGGCCATTGCAATTAAATCCGAATAGTGAATCTCTTGTTTATTTTCAGTAGCGCTATCTAGGACCAAGAGAACGACTTAGCTACTCAAGCGTCACAACCCTTTTTATGGGGAGGATTCAATCACTCATTCACAGATTTTAATTTAGACCTGGATAAGAGAACAATCACCTCAGAACCAGTACCTCCAGAGGTATTGCTTTCAACATGGAGAACTTTGTGGCAATGACAGATTTATGTGTCCGCCAGTCATCACACACGCGGAGATTCTTCCCCTGGCAGGGTTTTAACTCACAACCTAAGGGATACGAGTCCAACGTCCTATCAAACAGTCTGTCTCGACCTTTAAAATTATTTAAAAATTGCGAATGAATTATAGCCCAAGTTATAATTAATGTTCATGCAACCAGACAGCTATGTAAAAGAATTTGATTAATTTATATATGCAAAGTAAGTATGGGCATATTCATGCAATATAATACATATGTGACCATTGATCTTTTAAAGACTCTCATTCCTATGGAAAAGTGGGTTAATATGGGTTTAAAAAATATTATACATGTTATGAATTATTTCTCACAACGTTTTACATAGACATTTAGTATATCTGTTTTTTTTTTTTTTTCAATCTTATTTACAATAATCCTCCAAAGGTGTATGTGCCAGTGCAGGTGTCATTCTTGTCATCTGATTGGCATTCAGATTTGTGAAGTTCATCCCAAAATAACCTTAACATTCCTTCCAAACGACATACCAATACAACTGAGCCAAACATACTATTTTAACATAGACAAAATTAAATATAGTGAAACAATTTCCCATTAAGCTATAAATAATGAATTGAAAACTTTATTCTCCTCAAATACTTCTGATTTGCATGAAAAGTATTATCTTTCGAAAAACAACTGCATTCTTTTATCTTGTCCATTTTCTACACTGATGGGAAAAAAATTCCAACACCAAGAAAAAATTATTGTACAGTAATGAAATTTTAGGAATACATTTGTCTAGGTAACATATTTAATTGATTAAAATTTCAAGATCACAGGTAGAGCCACTTCAAATGTGAAATGTTGGTACATTAGTAACCGGAGTAACCGCCAGAATTTTGAAGGCAAGCATGCAAACGTGCATGCATTGTGTCGTACAGGTGTCGGATATCAGTTTGTGGGATGGAGTTCCATGTCTGTTGCACTTGGGCGGCCAATGCAGGGACGGTAAATGCTGGTTGTGGATGACGCTGGAGTTGTCGTCCAATGATGTTCCATACGTGCTCGATTGGAGAAAGATCTGGTGATCTAGCAGGCCAAGGCAACATGTCGACATTCTGTAGAGCATGTTGGGTTACAACAGCGGTATGAGGGCAAGCGTTATCCTGTTGGAAAACACCCCTTTGAATGCTGTTCATGAATGGCAGCACAACAGGTTGTATCACTTAACTGACGTACAAATTTGCAGTCAGGGAGCGTGGGATAACCACGAAAGTGCTCCTGCTGTCATACGAAATTGCTCCCCAAACCATAACTCCAAGAGTAGGCCCTGTGTGTCTAGGCCACAGACAGGTCACTAGCAGGCGCTCACCTGGCCTCCTTCTAACCAACAAACGGCTATCACTGCGACCAAGGCAGAACCGGCTTTCATCAGAAAACACAAAAGATCTCCACTCCGTCCTCCAATGAGCTCTAGCTTGACACCACTCACGTCGCAAACGGCAGTGGTTTGGAGTCAGTGGAATGCACTGTACAGGGCGTCTGGCTCGGAGCTGTCCTTGAAGTAACCAATTTGTAACAGTTCGTTGTGTCACTGTGGTGCCAACTGCAGCTCGAATTTCAGCTGCAGACGCAGTACGATTAGCCACAGCCATACGCCGAATACGACGGTCTTCCCTCTCAGTAGTACCACGTGGCCGCCCGGAACCTGGTCTTCTTGAGGCAGTTTCTTCTCATTTGCATGTTCATAGTGTCGCTACTAGCGCCACACTCACGCGCGTAGCTCGAAATTTGAATCGACGTCATCTTTCAGATGTATAAGCACGCCTACCAAATTTCGTTTATCTAGCACAGCTCCTTCCTAGTGCTGGGATTTTTTTTTCCATCAGTGTAATTTGTAAGAACAGAAACTTTAAGTAATATCAGCATATTCTGATGATAATGCTTCTCACATTTCAAATATACTATTTCTTTGCAGAATCTATTGTGTCAAGACATATATTTAACTACGTTTTCACGTTTGGCATGATAATTTTTATGAATGTTACCACAAATTATGATATTCAATCAAAGTGTAATAAAAGATAAACATTCTGAAAACCAAAACTAGGCTTTAATCAACTAGAATGCAACGCTAGCAACCGATTGATTTAAAATAATACACAGTGATGCCAAAAGTCGTTACATAAATATGTGTTGCCATAACAAAGATTATAAAACAATATATATAAATATCACTACATTCACCCCTCCCCAATCGAAAGTCAATTCAATAACATAATCGCGAAGATATGCAGGTGGTTGTCTCTTTCGACCGGAATAAGAAGCGTTCGGAGTAGACGATTGTCCAGAATCGTCAGTAGAAAGGTCAGAATTGTTTAATTCCGGTACCGCTGTATCTTGATTTTCTTCTTCAATAACTCTAACGTTCTTTGGAGGACACAGCGCAAGTTTTGGTGACTGTTTGCCAGAGTCTGCTTGCTGTGGGTTTAGGTTTGGCCCGGGGTGCCTTAGTGTGAAATCCCCTTTTGGCGCAAAATGTCTAACAAAAACACTTGATTCCCGTCCATCAGGCAACTTTACATGTGCATAGTCTGGATTAGCTTCGATTAGTTCCAGTTCCTGCACGATAGGATCATATTTGGTATGACGCATATGATTTTTCATTAGAACCGGACCTGGTTGGGTCAACCATGTAAAGAACGACCATTAAAAGATCTCCTGGGTGGTTGAACATGCGTTCATGAGGGGTAGCATTTGTAGCTGTGCACAGCAGTGATCTGATAGTGAAGTGCTGGCGGAAGGACTTCTTCCATCATTCTGTCTCCGTTGATTTCAAGGAGGATATCCTTTTGATTTCAAGGCCAGAAGTACCGTCTTTCATACAATACCATTGTATCTCTCGACTTGTCCTCTAGGGTTGTACGCCGTAGTTCTACTTGTTGCAACGCCCAGAGAGTTGAGAATTGTTTTAAGTTCATGTGACATGAACGAAGCTCCTCAATCTGAATGAATGTATGCCGGTGTCCCAAAGAGGGAGAACACATTTGTCAATACTTTTATAACAGTAGAAGCAGAAATATCTGTACAAGGGAATGCAAATGGGAATCTTGAGAATTCATCAACTATTGTCAAGAGGAAACGATTCTTCGATGAGGTAGGGCAGAGGCCCCTTGAAGTCTATGTTTAACCTTTCAAGGGGTGAAGTAGCTTTTATTTAATGCCCTTTATTCTTGTAAAAACGCGGTTTTAATTCATTGCAACAAGAGCAAGAATTAGTTACTCTCTTGACGTCATCTAAGGTGAAGGGTAAAATTTTAGCTCTAATCCAGTGGTACATCCGAGTTATGCCAGGGTGACATAAAGCATCGTGCAATTCTTTAAGATTTGTTCCGGTCTCCGGATATATTGCTGTTGTAATTCTTGACATTGAGTCTGCGGTTGTTATGTTTTTCTGGACGATAAATTTAATCAAATTTAAAGTTAGCCAAATCGAGTCGCCATCTCATAATTTTTTTATTTTACTGGAGTGATGCTGGTGAGACATGAGACTGACTGATCTCTGATCAGTGATGACTTCAAAATGTCTTCCGATCAGGTAGTGCTTCCAGTTTCTCAAAAACTCCACAATTGCACAGGCCTCTTTTTCCACTGAGGAGAGCCTTTGTTCAGCTGCATTAAGTGTTCTTGAAAAGAAGGCTATGGGACGTTCTGCTTGACTGAGAATTGCCCCAATGGCGAACTCTGAAGCATCAGTTTCAACTCTAAAAGATACATTGTCCTTAATCGCGGAGAACTAAGCCTCTGCTACGTCTTTTTTGAGAGAATGAAATATTTCCTTAGCCTCTTCAGAAAGAGGGAATGCTCTTTTTGTCAGTGGTCGAATTTTCTCTGAAAATCTGGGAATCCAGCGACAATAGTGGGCGAATATACCTAAAGTCCTTTGGAGGGTTGCCATGTTATTAGGTTTAGGTAAGTTCATCAGTGGTGCGAGCCTATCGGGATCAGGTTTAACAATCTTATTTTCAATGAGATATCCTAATAACTTTACACGTTTTGTTGAGAAATTACATTTATCCTGATTTATTGTCAAGCTATATTTTTTCACTACGTCCAAAAAGCTCTTCAAATTTTGGTCATTTTCAGATTGATCACGACCACAAACAGTTACATCATCCAGATAAGGAAAAGTGCCTTCGAGTTTTTCATCTTTGATTATGTTGTCGATGTTTCTCTGGAAAGCTGGGACACCCTTAGTGACCCCAAAAGGGATTCTCCGGAATTGATAAAGTTTGCCTGCGGCTTCAAAGGCTGTACACTGTTTATCGGATTCTAGAATGGGCACTTGGTGGTAGGCACTCTTGAGGACAATGGTGCTAAATACTTTATATTGAGATACCTTCTGAATCAATTCATCTATTCTCGGGAGAGGGTAGGCGTCTAGCATTGTAAATCTGTTAATGGTTTGTGAATAATCAACAACCATTCTAGGTTTGTGATTTTCTCCCTTTACTACAAAAACCAGGGCAGACCATGGTGAGTTAATTGGCTCAATCACTGCTTCTTTGAGCAATTTTTCCACTTTATTAGCAATGAATATTTTGTCTGCATCTGTATGTCGTCTTGATTTAGTTATAACGGGTTTGCAATCTGATGTAAGATTTGCAAATAAAGATGCAGGAGGAACTAAGGCAGTAGCTAATGAATAGATTTTAAGGGGTGATCCGTCACCGCGGAATTCAATTTCTACTGAAGAATGTCTGTTTAGAAGATCATGCCCAACCAGAAAGTCGGCACACAGATTTTTCCTGATTAGCACTTCAATATTAAAATATGTATGAGCCGGCATCTTTAAGGTAAGTAAACAACATCCAGTAATATCCGAAGATAAGGATGAGTTAGCCATGGTTATTTTACCAAAGTATGGTTTTACAACAATTTTGCATTTTTTCGCATGACGTTCATTTAGGAAAGTAAGAGAGCTCCGGTATCAATATTAGCATTTAATTTTACTCCATTTACTAACACTTTAGTTACCGATTTCTGGAGACAATAAGGTGTTGCTATAGCAGAAGCCAAAAGCAATGTAGAGGCTGTAGTATTTGTGGTTGGCCGTGTTTGTCTTGCTTTACACACTCGTTGGTAATGTCCTTTCTTGTCACACTTTCTACACATAATTTCTTTGGATGGACAATAATTCCTTGGATGGCGTTCGTTTCCAGAAAAAAAGCATTTTTCGGTGCTTGTTAAAATATTGCTGAAGGCCGTTGGGTTTCTTCTAAATTATCCTCTGTGTGATCGATGGCAGCAATTGGTGTTGGATTGAGCATATTTGAATAAAATGCGGAATGTAGCTCAGCTAGTTCAAGTGATATAGCCTGATCATAGGCTTTTTCTAATGTAATGGTGGCGTTTTCCAAGAATCTTTCACGTATACTCGAACTCTTAATTCCTCGGATAAAAGCGTCCCTTATATACTCATCTCTATTTTGATCGGCTGTTACCGCTTTAAATTCACAATCTTGGCTCATCTGTTTCAATATCTGGAGATATTCGTCGATAGATTCTCCCGTTTGTTAAGCTCTAGATCAGAGTTTCCCAAACTTTTTTGTGTCGTAGACCCCTTGCCATGTTTTTCCGTATTGAATAGACCCCCTACTTACCTGATATTGATTTCCTGTAAATTTCTAACTGTAGTGAAGTTTACTGTTAAAAACTTAAAGTAAAAACACATGTTAATTTATACATTTATTAATTGAATTTAAATTTATACTACTCAAAATAAAATTTCGTATCTGTTATGTAAAATCTATGTAACATAAAATAAACTAACATAAGCAAAAAGTCAATATTTTTAATGAGAAGGATGAGCCTGATGCTTTAACAATAAACTATCAACATTTGGCGTAAATTTTGTAAGGGTTAATCTTAAATCTCCTCGGCTAAACAGCGCTAAACCCCTTTTCCACTAGGTATGACGATGGAAAGGAGTCATAATAATCAAAACTGTACAACAACATAATAATCAACACTGTACTATCTACATTTCTTTTTAGATTCGGACATGGCATCAGTCATTTATGGACAAAATAAAATTATTTAAATAAGCTTACAGGTTACACAATTTTATAAACATATATAAAAATTTTTTTACTTCATAGGTACTTTTATGAATAATGTAAATGTTTTGATATTATAAGATAGTATGATGTGAGTAAATAGGTACTATCAGTGTATGTGTTGAGATTTACTATCGTGGATCCCCATTTTCATTTCATGGACCCCCAAATTTTTTTTTCGCTGACGTAGACCCCTTGCAGGTTGTCATAGACCCCTAGGGGTCGATATAGACCACTTTGGGAATCACTGCTCTAGATGATAGGCAATGTCTGGCGAAACTTTCATTTCGCTTGGAGATGTATAGCGAATCGAGTAATTCAATAGCGTCAGAGTATTTTTCTGAGTCAATAATAAACCGAAATTTTTTGGAGGAGACATAGTTACACAGTAATTGAAGCTTGTTATCGTCCGTAACAGAGTTTACCTGTGCGAGGAAATTAACGAATGTTCTTTTCCAGTGTTTCCACCTCGTTTCAGCTCCAGCACATATAGGATCAGTATCGAACCTTTCGGGTTTTAAAAGTTGCTCATCTTGTTGAATCAAGTAATGTGGCAGTGAAAAAAAGATTCTAGTTGATTAAATTGTAATAAAAGACAAACATTCTGAAAACCAAAACTAGGCTTTAATCAACTAGAATGCAACGCTAGCAACCGATTGATTTAGAATAATACACAGTGATTCCAAAAGTCGTTACATAAATATGTGTTGCCATTACAAAGATTATAAAACAATAGATATATATCACTACACAAAGTTCGGTAGTGATTAACTCTTATATAAAAGGAATAAAATTTTTATCAAAAAGATAATTATTAACAGGTATCAGCTGAAAATGAGATATTCTAGAAGTTCTACCAATCAATATAATAAATTAAAACTATAAAATGACATGCAAGATGTTATTAAATCAATTTAGAAAGCAATACTCCTTTGATATGGCCAAATTAGAATTTGGATATGATTGCCACTGCAAAAAAATTAAATGGTTTCAATAAAATATATGGATGTAAAATAAAAATGGGACTTTCAAGCATCTATTTCAACATTAAGAGTTACCACTCATTAACTAAAGCTTCAAAGAAGAATGCTTGTACAATTTTATACACAGAAATATTTTGGATACAATTCGCATTGAGCTAGTCAAGCATTGTCAAAATAATTGACGGATACGATTTGCTGGCATTGGCTTTTAGTTCACTGGTAAAAAGTGGTATATGACAAGGGAATACGATATATGCATAACAATGAAGAGCTACTCCCAACCAGCTTTAGCATACAGTACACAAAAATCAAATCATATGATCTGAAAGACTGAGCCAATACACATTTTAAAATCTATACTTATAATAAAGCTCAATGTGTGTGTGTGTTGGCGCTCTACAGGCCAGACCGTTGGACCTACAGCTACCAAATTTGGTACATGTATACCTTGGAGGTCCGGAATGTGCACCTCGGAGCCTTTTTTTCGAATTTTTAATTAGAATTTGAATTAATTAAAATTTAAGCGAAATTTCGACGTTTTTCCGCTATAACTTCCGAAAAAATTATTGCACAAACATGATATTTATATCAATTTAAAGATTAAAAAATTAGCTTTCTAACGGTATCAGTTTTTTTAAATTTATAATGTAAACTTCTATTTTTAATGAATTTTTAAAGAAATATTTTAACCATGTTTTTATCACGTGACTGGATAAAATAAAAGAATGCCGGAAGTTCAAATAAAAAAAATATCATCGCAAAATAAATCTACAGAAATGCAACTTTCAGCACGTGACTGGATAAAATAAAAGAAATAAAAAATGTGATATTTTCTTTGAAAAATAAATGCAAAGCAAAGGTTTCTACAATCGTTTGCAATATGTATATCATTAACTCAATAAATCTTCTTTATTTACGGTAAACTTGATTGAATTTTGACAGGATATGCATTGAAATCCCGACTTAATGGCATATTTATGTAATCGTTTGCAATATCTGTATCATTAATTTAATATTTTTTTTCCCTTTCTCGCTTTCTTTAAAAAAACGTATTTATCATTTTGGCAACATCATCGAAATTTTTTTTTAATATTTTGGAAGCATAACCGATGGTTGAAACTGACTGATTTATAAAATTAAAGAATATTACTAGGAAAAGGTGTACTTTTAGAACTTTCCGTCCATCATCTTAAAGAAAATACTAATTTCAGGTCAATCAATGCCCGGAATTACTTCAAGGCTAATGAATATGGGATTTAATTGAAAATTTTAGAACGCTTTACTCATGGCGAACCAGCTGGTCGCCAAAGGCGGCTAGTAGACAATATAATGAATATAAAACAGCTTTTACCATGGCAAACCCATGTAATCCCTCCTACAGAGGCATGAGCTGCCATCTGAGTGAAGGTAGCTTGCATCCCACCCTTATTATATCCACAAGAGAATCAAGACCTGCTTACTTATATAGTAATTTCACATCCCTACATATGAGTTGTCCTGTTTAAAAGGGAGGGGGGAAACTTAGAGACTAGCATTTAACTTACTTAAGTATGGAAATCCTACATGCATTATACATGATTCAGTTGCATCAATTTCTTCAATTACATTTTTAGGTAAAAACTCCATCTGCAGAATATTATAATCAGACACCCATTTTTCATGGTTTTTCCATTTAACAGATGCTCCACATCTTAACAACCACTCTGCTGCAGCACGATCTGGGCCAACATCTTTTATTCGTTGCTCATCAACTCTACAGAATAAGAGAAAATTGATCAATTATTTTTTAAATAATAGAAAGGTGTAAAATAAAACATTAAAAATGATGGTTATACACATATCTTTAATGTTTGTACAGATTTTTTTAAAATAAGAAAAATAATTTTAAATAAAAAATAACTATATAATGTTGATTTCCTAGCAATACTCTTTAAGTTTATACAGGGTGAGCGTAAAATCATTTCTTAATTACAAAATATTTCAATATAACTGTCGAAGACAGAAATCTAAATTTTTTAATACTGTATAGCTCTGCTTTTAAAGTATTTCTTTATGCCATTAAAAAAATAATACATCTAGCCAATAAATTCAAGCACTGAATGAAAAGATAAATTTTTATGAAATCATATTAATAAACAGAAAAACCATAAAAGCCATTTCTGTTCAATGAGAGTTCCTGTGTTGTTAGGGATGCAATCTTCCAAAGGTCAACAATATAAAGCAATTGTATGAAAAGTTAAAAGAAGTTAATAATGTTTGTGAATATTTCAGATACCGAGAGAGTGCAGTAAGTGACACAAATGTGAATCACATTCATCATTCCAGCTTTCAAATAAATGATTGTTCCAAATATGCTGAATTTTTAATTTAGACTCTAAACAGAAGTAAGCGATAATATAATACTTATTTGACAGATGAATAAATTTAGTATGTTTCTAGGAAGGTAAATGTGCATAATGTCAGTCATTTGAAGATTACAGAGACAGACAGCCTTGACATTCTGCAGAATATAAGGAATACACAAAAATATGTATTAAAGTAATCAATCATATTACAAACTAAACATATATATCTAGGCATAATAGTTTTTGAACAATAAATTTTTAAAATCAGAAAAATGTGTTTTTTTTTTTGAAGTTTTATTCATCACTATGAATGGATTTCACAATTACAAATGTGAAATAAATTTCAGCCCAAATGGGCAATAAGTGTAAGCTAAAAAATAAAAATAATAATAATAAAAAGGAAGGAGAAGATATTATAACTTGTAAAAAAAAATATCTTGATCTTTTAAGCAGTATATACTTTTAGAATGACAGAATGTTTAGTTTTTCATCAAATACTGAAATTGTTTATTAAGTTGATAATTATTTCATGATTTTCTAAAACAATAGGATATTTTATAACTAAAAATCTAAATAAATTGGAAATTTCGAATTAACATGCAAGATTATGGGTTGTTTGGAGAAAGTTCAAAGAAATCACATATTCAACAAACAATATATTAAGGAGAACAAATTTTAAAGCTTTATGGTTTATATACAAAACTAACCTAATGCCTTCTACTTTATATTGATTGACAATTACTCAAAGTATTGCAGAAAATCTTGCACATAATTCATTCTGAATGACCCAGAAGGAGGAGAAAAAAATCCAAAAGAACAATTACTAACAAAAGCTCATTTTTATTAAAACTATATATGAAACTTGAGAATTTAATAAGCTGAAATGAATTAAAAAATTTCAATTTTTACCAGTTAACTGCAGATTTTATTCTTTAAAATCCCTCCTTTATAAAAATCAAGCAAGGATGCCTAAATAATGTCAAACACATTACAAATGGATGCATGGTAAGTTTTGAAAAAAATCATAATGAAGCATATAAAACTTTTCTTATTAGATAAAAAATTACATATTATCTGTTCCAAATGAAGATTTGAACTGATGCGTATACACATTAAACACATCTAAATGGCCAAAAAAACATTTGTACCTAAAATGTTCCTTTGTATAATAGGCAAAAGATAAAATAGTTTTTATAAATTAAATTAAATGTAATAAAATAAAAAATTATTCTTCAGGCATCACTTTTATAGTATGTCTTAAAAAGAAATAAAAGGAAATAATGATTGCATTCAATCACTTTTCAGCTATAGGGAAAGAAAACATTGGTGAGCACGAAACATGATAAAACTATTATGAATAGAAAGGGAAGTTGATTTCACATGTTAGTAATTGCAAGTTGATATAATAAAGAAACAAGCATTAGTGATATTTTTTATAAGCTTCTAAATGCCTCATAAATATTTTAGCAAATTTTCAGGAAAACAATATAAACAAGCAAAAAAAAAAAAAAAAATATTTTACTGAAAGTTATACATGCAAACAAGAAAAATAAAAATTTTATTAATATTATAATAGATCTGAAAAATAATATGTTTTACTGGGAACTAAAGAAGAAAGTAACAATATGAAACAAAGCTTAGTTCAAATATTACAGATCTATTACTTCTTTATATTTATATCCTGTTATGAACTTATAAGAATCAATTCAAAATTTTAACTGTCAGATTAATATAAAACTTCAGCTAGCATTTACTCTACAAATCTCTATACTATATTTATTCTTTATTTGCAACAGATATATAATGAATCTTCAGAGCAATATTATTTAGAATGATCTTGAATCTCAAAACCAAAGCTACAATATTTCAAACTTCAAAAAATATGAAAGAAGTAAAAAAATTATTAACCAGTTCCAAAACTTTATATGGTAACACATAAAAGGTCAAAATATAAGAATATTTTGAAATTTTATTGTATAAGTAAAATGAAAAACTTAATTACAAAGTGAAATCTATTGAAATTTAAATAAAATGAAATTTCTAACCCTCAATCAGTGGTATACTATATTAAAACAAACTCATCAACACATTTGGTTTTAAACGTTTGAGGAGCCTTATATTAAATTTTCTTTCCTCCCTAAAAAACTGCATGGTTGAGGTTTTATCCTCTAGTAATACAATATTTTAAATCAAAATATTTCCTGCATTTAGTTTTCTTACAAGGAGATGGAATGATATGTGTACCATGAGCTTTCGAGGCATAAAACTAGTTACTTAGCTCATTTTCTTTAAATACCTCAAAAGTATGTATATCAGCAAATGTAAAAGAAAGGATTTTCTCTCAGTCAGTATTTAGATCAGATAGTCTTTAATAGCATTTTAAAGAAAGGTGTTGTCTTTGAAAGCTTCAGAACAAAGTTGGCCACCTAGACTAGATTTTGCTATCAACAGTTTTATTCTCTTCCGCCATATATTTCTTTTTTCACAAGGGAGTAAAAATTCCTTTTCATTATATGTGTTGATAATTATTCAACTCTAGCAAAGAAATTTAATAATAATAAAAAAAAACATCGAACACTAGAAGCCTCAATTAAAATGCACTCCTCGACCATGTCCAGTTGTAAACAGCCTTGCAAAGAACAGTTGCGAGTACTTTCCCTTGTATATATTCAGTAATCTAATTATATTTTATATAATGGAGTAATATACTTTGAAAAATATGGGGCAAGATTTTAGAAGCAAAAGAAATTCATAAACTAAAAAGGGCACTCAGCAATTCTGAGAAACCACAGTTCATTGTGTTGAAAAATAAAAGAATAAAGGCTAATAACTTGGTTTTCCATGAGACGCACAAGCAGTAAAGATAACAAATGACACAAAAGCAGGACATTCTTATCTGAGTAGTTCTAGTAAAAACAATTTCAGCTGTACTATTTTTTAAAAACATATCTGTAATAAAAAAATATTTTTGTTGAATGCTTTTAATTTAATGTGCTGTACATTAAATACATGCATAATATATATATTATACATGAATTCATTTTAAGATACTACTTAATGGCAATTTATGTTAAATTTAATGAAAACTTATATAAACTAGAGTTTATATAAAACCTCAAAAATTAAATAGTAAAATAAATGTGCTGGATCCCCTCATTAATAGTGCTCAGGATATTTCTATTCTCATACTTCTTGTCTTCAGTTTTTAAACAATCCTCTTAAAATCCGTTTAGAATATAAAATGTAACATGGTAAGCTAGTAAAAGAAAATAACAATAACAAAATAAAGAAAACACAACAAAAGTAGACATTAAACCTTAATAACAATTTTCAAGGAAAAGATATATAATAATGATTTCTAATTACATTCAGAAAACTACACAGGAAATTTGAGGGCTGCAGTAAAAAGTGTTATAATCGGAACATAAGTTCAAAAAATATTGTATTTTTTAAAACTAATTTTCTAGTCAATTTCTTTTTTAGTATAATTCTTTTATATACCTCAGTTGTTCTAACATATGACACATAGACGAATAAAATATAAAATAGAGAAAAGTAATACACAGTCAATCATTTTATAGTATTTATAATCACATTACCAGCTGCCATTATAGATTAACTTTCAGTATAACGCAAACAAAAAGTTTGAAACAATTTACATTTCTGATGACAAAATATTGAGTCTATTAAATGAAACTGGTATAAGTAAAGACTACGTAATTTTAAATATTTGCCCAAGTCTTAAGGACAAATGATATTATTAATTAGAAAATAATAACCAAGACAAATATTTTCTTACTTGTTGAAAACAGTATTGAGCCATTTATAAAATGTTCTTCTACTTGAAATTGTCAAGGAGATAAAACATTTATTGAAATATTGTAGCATATTTAGGCAGTTTTTCCCCACCTCTTAAAGTTAACCACAGAATGTTATCTCCTGCTGCTACAATTCTGTATTTTGCAATTGTATTCTTCAATCTGTGAGCTATCGCTCCCTTTGTTTACTATTTAGCGCTAACCCTTGGCGACCATCCAGATCAAAGTAAGTACCCCCAGAAAAAATGCGAGAAACATAGTACATTTCACTAAAATCGCGATCAACTTAAATAACTGAACCCGCAATCAGATGTATAATATCTATTGGAAGGGTTTAATGCAAATTTATTTCAGTTTATATCTAATATTTATTTAAAAATTCTATTTTAAAGGCCTATTTTCGACAGAAAAGACAGAATCATGACAAGGTCATTAATAATAATAACTAATAATATGAATATAGTGTTGCTGTGAAAGTTAATTTTAAAATCGTCATATTATTTCAAAAATTTATTACACTTTATAGTTCTTATTGGTACCAAAACGTGTTGTGTTATGTTATGCAAAATTTTCCAAAACGAAACTAGGCGCCTTTTGGAAGGTTTTTAAGCTCCATGTTTCATGACCACTCAGTAGTTTAACAGAATTTTCTCTGTCATTAAGTTACAACTGACACGCAGAATATAACTTCTTTCAAAAATTTTACTTAAGCGTGACTCCACGCATGACAGCCCAAATGTTTCATTTATTTTTACCCCGGCCACTCCTACTGAAACATTACACAGGTTGCCAATATAGAATTAAAAGGGAAAAATTGGAACCAGGAGAATTTTTTCTCTGCCTTCAGAGGCTTTATTTCTAATGTAATGTATGTTAATTAAAATATTTCTTTCTCATTCAAATACTTTTGTGTATTGCACGTTTTTTTTCCGTTTAAATTGTTTCATCCTCACAGTTGTACACTAGTGCTGAGCCACCTCTGCATTTCTGCTAACGTTTGTGTTTATGCACTTCAGTTTCATTTTTATATCGGAATGTTATTGAATAAGCGGAAGTTTAACTGAAAATTACTAACTCGTGCCAAAACACGAAAGTACGAAAGTTAATAAAATAAATTTTTCAGCATGAATGTGGAATCTTTGAAATTCAAACTATAAAGAGCGAGACAGTTTGAATTCATTGTGGCGCTTTGGAAACGTTGCATACCGTAAGTTTTGAATTTCCGAATCGTTCTTATGTTTTCGTAATAGAATGTTTTAATACATTTGAATCTGACGGCATTCGACGCACTGTTGAATTGAGGTATTTAATTAGATGACTAACTATTCAGTGTCATTAAATACTATTTGCTCATTGACTTTGCTGGTAATAAATACCTTTAGTGAAATGTTTTTAATAAGTGCTTAAATTAAGTTTGCAATAAAATGTCAATGTCTAATTTTTGAATATAAGTTGAGCTCAGGTATACATATTTGTTTCTTCATATAACATATGGTCTGTAAACTTGATTATATAAGTAATGTTTCTTATTTTAACTTCTGGTATTAAATCTTTCTATTTGTAGCAGGTTATTTTAAAGGATCAACGTGATCAAAATTCCAGCAATGTTTTATATTTCAGTTATCTTAACATTTATTTTTCTTTTCTTTTTGGTAAAATTTAAAACGTAATTTGGAATTAATTTATTTACATCATTTCATTGAGTATGCAAATAAGTTATTTATAAGAATTTTTAATGAAAATCGTACGTTCATTTAAGTAAATTTGTGAAAATTGTTCAGAACTTCTAAGATGTTTTTTTTTTAACCTTTTCACTCTGTCATTCTGTGTATGAAATACATTATTATTTTTTAGATTCGGAACTTTGTAAACTTTTTAACTCATTAGATATTATATAAGATCTGCATTATTTTATTCACTCTGTACACTTTTTTAAATATTTTTTTTTGAGTATGTAACTTACTTAAAAATTTAATCTCTATAAGCAATTACATTTGTTGCAATAACACCCATTAATAAGATATAATTAATAAAAATATTGCTTCAATGTGAATACTGAATCTTAGTTTATTTGTATGTTTTATTTGCTTGTGTTTATTTCAATAGTTTTATTATTTATATATGTTATTTAATTACTGTTGTAGAGTTTGATTGAATTTTTCGTCTTAATTTGTTTTCAAAAGATTTTTAAGGTTGTATATATGTTGTGTAAATTTTTCTTGTTAAATCTTTTCTTTTTCAAATGAATTTGTATTATATAATATGATAGGTATTCTTAAAATGTATTTTATTTTGGTTTATTATTTTTAAATTGAATGTTACATATACGAGAATTAAAACAAATAATTTAACATGTAATAGATTGTAAGTGTCTTGTTAAGCTAATTTTCATATTTATGTGACAGAAGCTTAACTGTTATAGCATTCAGTAATAAAAGAATATTATTTGAATTGAGTATTACTGGCATTATATTATTACCTTTGTAAGCTATTTCTTGACAAAAATACTTTCATTTTACTGAGCGCCTTGCAAGATGGAATGCATTTTATTGTTAAAAGTTAATGCTGTATCCAAAATATTGAGGTTTTAATGTCTTTCAATATCTATTCCAATCATGCAAAAATAATAAGAATAAATTGAATTCTACTTATAAAAGGTTAATATTTGAAAAAAAAAGCCTCTTTATTACTTTTATTTATTAATATTTTAAGAGGTTTAAAGGATTTAAAAATGTATAATTTCAACTGCATACATGCATAATTAGACAATAAAAATAACTTTGCTGATGCAGTGGAGTTTTAAAATATAGTTTAACTTTTTAAATATTTTGCCTATAATTTATCATACTTAATCTAGTTTGTATGCTTTTTGTTAGATCTTGCTAATTATTTTGGTCCAGTAGAATGCCTTTAATGGAAGGATGCCAGTTTTTTATTTGCTTTATATGCTGAATAGTTATAAAAGAATGTTTCACATTTGAAGGTATCTGCAGCTAAAACAAATGTATAAAATGAAGCCAAATCTTATATATGCACTATTGAAAGCATAAGATGCTGAATTAAAAATATATATTGTTGATGTATAACCTATTGGCACTCTTGGAATGAAAATGGGTTAATAATTGTAATGAGAACATAGAAAATTGATCATGCAGAATTTCATCGCTGTTCAAATAATAAAATATACATCAATAAAAATTAATGACATATTGTGCAAAACTTGCAGAAAATCTTTTTAAATCAATTTCTGGGTCCCTGGTCCATGTGTATATTAGTGTTCTGACCTTTCTTGTTTACACTTTGTAAAATTTTGGACTTCATGCAATAAATTTATTTTCATGAAATCATCTTATGAAATTTAGTTTTATTCCATTCAATTGCAGATATCCCCAAACAGCAAAAAATATTTTTGAGTTATCCCATAGTTTTGTTTTTCCTGCAGAATATGCCAAAAGTTTAAATTGTGATTTTCTTTCAAAAATACCAGATTTACAAATTTTTTACTAAATGGAGTAACCTTATGCAATCTCTGAAGTTTTGGTTAAATAAAAAAGTAATATTGAAATTAAATATAAATGGCTCTTAAACTTTTATACTATAGTCTTTAAAACACAACTTTTTTCCTCATCTTAGTAAAAGATTCAATAACCAAAGATAACTTAAATTATTATTTTATAAGATGCATAATAAAGTTGATGAATTTTTAAAATTTATTGTAAAGGGACAAATGACCTTAAAAGATTGTGAATTGTCTAAATGTGATCAATAAAATATGATTAGAATTATTTTCATTAAAAAAACTAATTGAGAGTATTGGATTTAAAATTGATGTAATTATGTTTTTATTTACCTGAAGTCATGGATTCATTATTTGATATCAACAGCATTCTATTATCAGATTAATCATTGTTGGTTAGGCTCTTCTATGTGACTGGTTTGTCTCCAACCATTGCTTAGTGAACATTTTGCTAAATTATTCAAGACGAGAAGTAATCCATTTCATGTCCTAGAATATTGAACTTGTCCAGCCTGAGCTATGTTTGGGAAGCCCCTCTTCCTGAAGACGTTGTTTAGATCATTGATTCTATATATCCGTTACAGAATCATGTTTTTGTATTCATATAACCTGCAGTCATTATACCAGTTTACACTACTCAATATTTCATTTAAAGAATGATTAACATGTAGGTTCAGTCTGAAATTAAATAAGATCCTGGATTCAACATCTTGTTGATTGAAAAATCCTACTTTATATTACATGGGGGTGTCAACTCGCAGAATATTTACTTATGGATCACCTTCAATCTTAGTGAGTTTAGTAACTCTAAGCATATCATGTGTAAGTTTAGTATGATCTCACTACCAGCTGTCATTGTTTGCTCTTTCTTATGTTGTGACAACTCGCCATACCATGGACCAAATCTGATTAATAAGCAAACTGATAAAGTTTTCACACTTCTTGTGAAGGAAAAAAATGTTTATTTCTGTGGACAAACTGAATCCATATTTTTTCGACAATGTTTCTGAAACTGATATCAGATTCAAAATTTTGAAAAGTCAAATTGATAAACCACCAAAAGTAATAAAAAAGATCAGGTTCACACCATTATCCATTGCTTACTCCATCAAGCAGCCGGATAAGATGAGGATGTGAAATTCGTTTGCCAGATACACTTTTATCATATTTTGAATTTTGTGTGTTCAGTTTATTTTCTTGCAGCATAATTTCGTTTTTGATGCATGTCAACTGAGAATCTGAATATGTCTTAATGTAAATGGTGTATATATGTGTGTGTGTGTGTGTGTGTGATTGCATTGTAAATAAAATTATGACTGTCCTAAATTGCCTCATCAAGATGGGTACCTAAACCATACACAACACATAGATCTCTCGCATACTTTTTTAAAGAAAAATATACAATGTGGCGAGAACTGAGAAATAACACTTCACTCTTTTTTTTGTGGGAAAATTTTAAGCTCATGCTACAAGAAATAGATTATCTATAGTAACCTTCATGTACGATGATATACTGTATGCATAGCATGTTTATTTAAGAGATTTTTGACTGTGAAATTCTTTGTATATCAATTATATCCTACACATAGGTATAATTCTAAGAAATTGTTTAGCATGATGATAATAGAATTGACCCAGACATGTTGCACTCATTTGTAATGGACATTATCACTTATCTTACTTGTGTTGTATTATATAGTGAAAGTCATATGAAACATTTATAGCTAAAGCGTATTTGTGTGATACAAGATTGTGCCGCTATTTGTTTTTTTAACTGCATAACTTAAGCAATGACATTTTTATTTATGAGAAGGGAAAAATTAGTTCATTCCATACTTATTCCTGATAACTCTTAACATTGTTTTAAAGTTTTTATTTCAGTGTAATAATTTTTTTCTTTCAAGTTTTTATCCACTCTTCGTGTACAAAGCTATGTGATGCATTATATCTCTTAATATATCTGTATTGTATTTGTAAGTAGTTGATGCTTGGACATAATTTAAATGGGATGGATATTCTATAATATCTGACTTTTTTTTATTTAACTCAGAAATTGTTTAATTATTATAGCTCTAAAATGATAAAACAATTATAATCTGTGGTGTAATTGCTGTGATCATATAGGTATTGTTTATGTTTTTCATTTTTATATAACTTGAATTATGTTGTCTTTGTAAAGATGGAAGTTTTATACAGTTTTGTGTTCTTAATGACTGTTCACTGTCTTATTATTTCTTGAACTTCAATATCAGACTAAACATTAATTGAATTTCAATCCTTATGAGTATCGGTTTTGCTCAGTACACATGCATAAAAAATTGATTTCAAGGTTCCATAATATTTAATGAATTAAATATTAATGATTGAAAAAGTAGAAAATGATTTAAAGGAATTTAAAATCTTATTTAATAAAAGCATTTTTAATAAATTTACTGTTGTGAATTCATTTCTATAGTATTTAGTACTTTTAATATAAAATATCTTAAAAAAAATACTGATCTTTGGTAGAGATATATTTTATAAATAACATATATTTTAGTTTCTGTTATAATTTTGTCCTCTATAATTTTGATTTGAATATTAATGCAGTAGACTGATATATCATTATCATGCAGAATATGACATCTTGCCAAAATTGCCTAAATTTATCAAAAGCTTCTGTTATCAACATGTCAGAATTTTTCAAAAATCAGCAAAATACTTTTTGAATGGATAAATACTTTTCATCATTTTTAAATTTGTTTCTGTTTGCTTAAAGGTAATTGTAATTAAAAACATCCCAAATTTCTTTTTAAGATATTGAGTATGATTAGCAAATATGGATATAATTAAAAGTAATTACAGAATCAAATGAAAGGAAAACAAATAAGCAAAATGAATTATTTACATTTGATATGCTGCTTTTTAATTTTTAAAAAATAATTAAAAGTTATTATTGTTTAATACTTTTTTTTCATTAGTAAATTTTTTATAAAAGTAAATTTTTTTCACTTTTTCATATATAAAGTACAGAGAAACTGTTGTAATCATTAAGAACCTTGAATTTTAGATTTTAATGAATCTCCACATTTTAGACCTCCCATAGTTCCAAAAATGCATTTTTGGAAAATTTCTGTCTATGACAAAGATAAATCGAAAATACTTTGAGATAGAAGGATAAAATTTTGTATATGTTTTTTTCCATCATATTTGTGGATTTCTATCAAAAGTTTGAGCAAAATCTATTCAGAGAATGTCTATCCATCTGGTTGTTTGATATAAATTAACATATCTACAAAACAAAGATAGCTATATGGATAAAATTCGATGCATGAATTTAGCATCAATATTGTAGACACTTATATTTTAAGCTATATCAAGTGAAGTTTTGAATGTTTGTTAGTCTGTACCTTCAGATAATTATAAATACAATGATTTGACTGTATCAAATTTCATATGTAATTTTGTGATTAGAATTGTAATTCTGTGTCAGATTTTGGTTTCAATCTTCTGTGAAAAAACATAGACACAAATTTGATTTTTTTTAATGCTAATGTTAAAGATTAATCACCAAAAAAACAAAAACTTTTTAAGAATGACACTGTAGATTCAGTAAAAATGCCAAATTCTTATCGAAAGTTAAATTTCATAATTATTGTATGCCAGTGCTATGCAAAACTTTATGTTCCTTTCATTTTCAACAGCAATATTTTTCAACCTTTTTGCAGGGAATTGGGAATAATACTTTTATCAAAGAGTATACTAGAATTTTGTGGAGACTAGTCCTGCTGATTCCTGTTTATTTTTATATTCATTTGTCTTTTTTTTTGCTTTAAATGTTGTATAGATAGCAAATATCTTCTTTGTCAAACAATAATTTAATATTTCAAAAACACACACACACACATAAAAACAATTAACATTATTTTTTATTTATTTATTTACTGCATATTTGAGCTGCTATAATTCACATGGTATAATCTGCTTTATTTACTTACAAGTTACCAGCATTTTACAGGAAAAGATAAACTGAGCTTACATTGTGTTGAGGGAATTGTCCTCTGTGCATGGTTTGCCCATCCAGTAGAACCAAACCTTATCCCATTTAACAGTTACTAATAGTTAATTAACTTTAGTCATCAGAATAAATTAACTTTAAAAAGTTTGTAAATTAACTTTAAACATCTGAACTTGAATTTGTTAAAATTTTTTACTGTAATATCTTACTAATGCTAATATGTTTCCCATTTATTTTTTTGTTCCATTTTTTTATTTTAATTCAGGCTTAGACTAAATTCATAATATTAAATGGCAATAACACACAAATAATTTTAATTATTACTGTTATCGGAAAGTAATGTCGATTTTCTGCAATTAATTCAAAATTACCAGATATGAACTTAGAAAACCCTTTGGCATTTACGAAGTTCGATGCATTTAAATAAACATCGCAAATTTATTTGGTAGCGACTCTTGTGTTACTATTCTTTTGTAACTTGAAATTTAGCAATATCAGATATGTATATCATTTTGTACTTGGCTAGCCATTTTGCCATAAATTGTTTTTTTTAAAACTGAAGATTTATTTAAGAGTAAACAAGTTGCTCCAACCTTAAAATGTCTTGAACATGATTTTAAAGTACATATTCATCTGATAAATGATAAGCCAATATTGACATCATAGAACGGGCATTTCTTTCCTGTCCTCCAGTAGAATATTCTATCTGATTTATTAATAAAAATGTGCAGTAATTTTTGTTTAAAGAAGAGTGCATAGTTTGTCCTTTATCCATTTTTTAAGTTAAAATAGATAATTCAAATAAATTTAAGATATATTTTAGGAAACTTTTTTAGCTTCCCTAAAGTGCATTTTAATAGTTTTTTTTAGAGAACTTTAAAAAAGTATAACAATCTTTGTTATAATAATCATTTTGCGCAAATTATTTGAATTCTTAGTTTTCATTTTAATTTTCAGTTCTTTTGTAGTATTAATAACTTGACCTGCTCTGGATAAGAGGTAGATTGCCTTAGCTTGAATTTTGTATTATTTTGTGTGATTTGAGCCTGATGTTTTTAGCTGTTTCTAGTCAGCCTCCTATATGAAGGCCACTTGATTCTAGTTATTGTTTATCTAATTATTATGCATTTTAAGGATTTTTTAAGCAGATTTTGTTGTTCAACTTACCTAACCATGACTTTAGTCTACAAAAGAAATTTTCATCCATATTTAAAGTAATAATAAATAAAGATCTTTGTATTATTATTTTGTGATCTTTTGCATGTTAATGACACATATATAAAAACAAATCTTTCTTCTTTTGCTGCCTTTGAAATAGTCAAATAAGATTTCAAGATTTTGTGTAACTATTATATGAATTGAACCCTGCATTAATGCTTATTTTGTATTGTGATGGGTCTTGATTTGAACAAATTTGAGATTTCTGCCTTATTTGGGAATATGTGATGCGATTTTGACTATATTTTAAAGATTTATGTAACTAAATTTATTTCATTTGTTAAATCTATGAGAATGTTTTAAAATACTTTTATTTTTCACTTTTTTTCAGTTTGCGATTCTAAAATAAACAATGCCAATAGCTAATACTGATAGTGGTCATGGTAAGTTTTATTTATTCTTTAATCTGTATTAGTGGATGAAAATTACTTTCTAATGTTTATTTAATTGGTTTAAAAATAAAATATTAAATTTTGAAAAGTAGTATTTAAATTTTGTTAAAATCTAGAATGAGATTAATGTATAGTTTAAAAAGGACTTTTGTGACTCTAATCTTTCTAGCCCTCTCTTCCATAATTTCCTTTTTTTTGAAAACTTTTTTTTTCTTTTTTAGATTTTATTTTGAGTTTTCCATTATTATAATGAAAAAAGGTTATTAGTTTAGAAGTTTTATTTATCAATAAATATATGCACCATTTTTATAGAAAAGTTATTTTAATTTTTATGAGTTTTTACTGTTTATATTATGCAATTTTTTATAATTAAATTTTTACCTTTTTTGAAAGGTTTTCAGATAATTTATTGATCTGGAATGTGTCAGTTTCGTTAAATGACAGAACAGCTTTTACAACTTCCATTTGTAAAATATTGCTTCTGTATTTTTTTAATGAATTCTCCAGCTTTGCTTTTTATTTATATAAAACTTCATTTTAATATTTTAGTGGTGTGTTGTGTCAAAAGTCTTGTTATATATTTGGAAAAAGCAAACTAAAATTCTGTTGTTATTGTAGATTATGAAAAAATGCGATTTGAAATAATTCTGAATTTAAAATTTACACAAACAGTATGTTTTAGTTAAATTATAATTTAAATATCCAGAATACATTGTAACATTCCCCGTCTCCATTAGTGATAAAATATTTCCGCCAGCTGTGTTGCCTTTGTGTTTACTAGACACCTTGAGATAACCAGATGTAGCAGATGATCTCCTTTCGGGACCTGAGGCATCTATAGCTGAAAGATCACTCGTGGAAATTCCTCGTCCAGAAGACAGTGACAGTGCTTTCAGAGACAATCGAGCATCCAAACATCTAGATGAGAAATTTCCCTATTGTGAGCGGACCCCATGTTCCAGATTTTTCGGTGCGCCTTAATTACCTTCCGACGACGGACTGGCGCCATTGAAATGGCCCTTTTACTAGACATGATTGGCCGGAAGAGAGGACCAGTAGCCACTGAGGAAGAGGAGGCGGAGACTATCGCTGAGATAAAATACGCAGAGTGTTTTGAAAAGAAAGAAAAAGAGTTTCTGGGAGACTGCTGGGGTACGCCCACGAGTCCAGGAGACCTGGCCTTTGAAATGGCCCTTTTGCTAGACATGATTGGCCGGAAGAGAGGACCAGTAGCCACTGAGGAAGAGGAGGCGGAGACTGTCGCTGAGATAAAAGTAGTATTCTTTGAGTATTCGTAGTATTCGCTGAGTATTCTTTGATCTATCGAGATCAAGACTTAACAGCCTTATATAATTAATGGTGGCAGCGTGTCGGATGAACTTTGCGCAGTTATCTATCATTAGTTAACTGGACTTGCGTTTTGGGCACAGAAGGTTTAGTTCTAGCCTGAGAAAATTGAAACAACGTCTAAGTTAGAAGGCTAACAAGTATTGCAGTATCTACGAGTAGATAACTGGACTTGCGTTCGGACCCGAAGTTCCTTGTCCGAGAAATCTACATAGTGCCTTCGTCAGTGAACTTCATGAAAGACCAGACCCTACCGCTCCATTAAAAGAATCGGAAACCAGTGGGACGCCGAGCAGTGAAACCTGAGGCAGTGACCAGAATACAGCTCTTTCTAAGGAATCAGCAGAGAAGCGGAACAACGAGCAGTCGACCAAACGGTAAGCTTGTTTATTTTCTACTGTCAGAGGCAAATTGAGAAGAATATAGTGAAATTATTTATGCATATATAGATTCAATTTATTAATTTTGTTTTGCAGTCTAGTGTGCTGCTAACATTTAACTGCTAAATTTGAATTTGTAGATTAATTTTGTATGCGTTTTTCTTATTATTCTGTTCTGAAAAATTGGTAGAATGTACTGTTTATTTAAATACTAAGTGCAAAAGTTCACGAGGCTAAGAGTAATTTTGTAAGTGATAATATTATTAAGTTAAGTAAAACTTTATTCAGGAAGTATTATTGTATTTAACAGAATTGAAATTAATAGTAGAATATTATCATGCAAATTAGAAAAAAGGACACTGATTTGTGTTTTTGAATTGTATTTTTATCTAGTTGAATACGAAAGTAAATTTAAGTATGCAGTTATTGTAAAAGAAAACAATTTAATTGTATGTTTTGTTTTGAAATTGTAAGTGCATATTTAATTTCATAGACTATTGTTAAATTCTTTATTTCATTAAAAAAAATCGAGGAAATGGCTTTCTTTGAGAAATTTAGAAAGGTAGATTTGACTACGTTAGCGCAGGAATTAGGGATCGAAATTACCCCTGCTGATAGAGTAGTAAACATATACGGAAAAATTAAGAGTTCCCCAGATTTTGATGAGGAATTTGTTAAATATCAGTTGGAAGTTATAGTTCAGAAATGCGAGACGGCCGAAGAACGAGCTAAGGCCAGAGAAGCTGAAGAACGGGCTAGAGCTCAGGAAAGAGCGTTTGAATTAGAGAAATTAAGAATAACGAGTGCCGCGGAAACAATTAGTGTAACGTCAAATCGAAGCGAAAATAATAAAATCCTACCCGATCTAAAAATCTTATGCAAAGATTTGATGCGCAAGCCACAGATATTTCTTTATATCTGGCCTTATTTGAGCGCCAAACTCACATGGCAGAACTGGAGGAAACAGAATGGGTGCCCCAACTTATTTCACTTACAATTGGATCTAACACAAATTATCATTAGAGAGCCGGAGGAAAAGATGCAGAATTATGGCAACGTAAAGAAAGCTTTGTTCGATAGATTTAAAATGAAACCGGAAACTTTCCGATTAAAATTTAGTCAGCATCAGAAAAAACCTGGTGCATTATGGAAATAATTAGTTTTTGAACTCAGAAACTATTTATAAGGGTTGGTTGAAGGGAACGGAAGTTAAAGACTTTGAAAGCTTGAAAAATCTTATGATCGCAGATCAGATTAAACGTCGCGTACCGAGTGAGGTAAAAGATCATTTTCTAGACGAATGGGAAACATTGGTGGACCCGCTAAAATTAGCAGGAAAAATAGACCAATACGAATCGGTCAGGCATAGCTGCAAACCGAATAATTTTGAAAATCCCGAACGAAAACTATGTGAAAAGGGTAGACCGACTTCACCGATGAAGGGAATTAAAAATAAACCAGGTGAAAAATCTGCCCCCAGTTTTGGAGGAAAATCTCTTGCAAAGCGAAATTGGAGGAAGGAAAAATTCGAAAAACGGCCAGTACCAAGGTGCTATGTTTGTCACTCCACAGAACATTTAAGGCCGAATTGCCCACAGTTAAGAAAAAATGGACTTAATGAGTTCGTAAATTATTTAGGATGATTAAAGATTTGGAAGTCTTATTTGCTCCTTATCTGAGTAAGGCTCTTGTAAATAATGTAGTAATGTCTATTCTTAGAGATTTTGGAGCGACAATTGATTTATTGAGTAATAATTATGCCCGTACTGAGGATTATAGTGGAGAAAACCGTCTGGGTAAAACAAACCATTAGACATAAATTTTACTTGCCTTCCGCTCGCAAAAGCAGAGCTTCAAAGCCCTGATTTTGGACGCATTATAACAAAGTCAGCTATCATGGACTCCAGTCTAGATAGAGGAGTTTATCTGTTAGGAAACGGAACCGTAAATATGATATCGGAACAAAAACAAACCACAAATTTGAATGCTGTATTTATTCGCAGCCAGACCGCGAAACAAGCATCCCCGAAAGCGATTGTCACTACCCAAAACCCAGCTATAATGATTAACGAACCGTTGACTGACATCAGTTTACCCCCGGACAAGAGGACGCTTCTAACCTTTTGAAGGTCAGTGCAGGCGCATTTTCAGTCTCTTAGAGGGAATGCGAAACCATGAGGCCCTGTTTCGAAACTGTAATGAAGGCAGAGAGGTCTTTTGGGGAGAGAGATAACCTACTTATTCGGTAAACGGTGGATCATCACGGGAAAGAAAGTTTTGTTAGTCATTCTGAGAGATTTACAAGAATTCTGGCGCTGTGTCATGAATGCACTTTCGCGCATCTCGGTGTCACTAAAACTAAAGATAGGTTACTTAAACATTATTTTTGGCCAAACTGCATAAAAGAAATGGAGAATTACGTAAGATGCTGTGACCCGTGTCAACGAATAGGGAAGGCTCGTGATAAGAAGACGGCTGCGCTTAAAGTGGTACCGATTATCGACGAGATATTCTCCAAAATTAATGTAGATGCTGTAGGACCCCTTCTTGTTAGTACTAAAAACAACCGATATCTATTGACAGCGATATGCATGTCCTCTAAATATCCAGTTGCAATACCGGTCGAAGATATAGCTTCCATATCGGTGACGGATGCTTTGTTGAAAATATTCAGGTGTATGGGCTTTCCTCGCGAAGTTCAATGTGACCTAGGTACCTCATTTACTAGTCAATTAACGACCGGATTTTTGAGAGATTTGGCATTAAGGTAACGCACAGTTCGGTACATCATCCGCAATCGAATCCAGTTGAAAGGTTTCTCAGGACCCTCAAAAGGCTCTTGAAAGTTTTGTGTCTTGAGTCAGGGAATGATTGGGAAAGAAATCTCCCCGCAACGTTGTTAGCACTGCGCACAGTTACGCATGAGAGTACATGATTTAGCCCCGCAGAACTAGTGCATGGCAGAAATTTAAGGACGCCGGAAGTCCTACTATATGAACATTGGGTGAAGCCCCAAGAAATCGACTCCTCCATTGTCGAATACATGTTCGACCTTATAAATAGGATGAAGAGATGCCAAGAATTAGCCGTTGAAAGAATGAGGTCCAGGCGAAGCGAAAGACTTGGTACGACAAAAATGTAGTACGTAGTAAATTTCGAGTAGATCAGGTTTTAGTTCTCGCAACCTCTCAACTTAATAAAATGGCAGTACGATGGACGGGCCCTGGTGTAATCGAAAGTCAACTTTCAGACACCAGTTATATCGTAAAAATGGCCAACAAAAGGAACGGAACTCGGGTATACCACGTGAACTTGTTAAAACCGTACCACCGAAGACCCGAACAAATAAATCTGGTTATCAGTGGAAATGAAGAAAAACTCGAAGAGGGATCAGAGGGTTTGGATATTCCATATCTAATCTCGGATCCAAATGCGTTTGATTTTTAGGGGATAATTAGGGATAGCACTCCTCTCGATTATCGACTGAATTCAGTAGAAATTGATGCATTGAGAAAATTGTTTGGTCGGTATCAAAGGGTTTTTTCAAATGAGCCCGGAAAAACGCAAGTAGTCGAGCACGGTATACAATTAGTTAGTAATATGAGCCAGTTGGGTCGAAGCCGTACCGTACCTCTCAGCGCTTCTGAGCAAAGAGGCACAACGGCACGCTGCATTTGTAACGAGTTTCGGAACCTATGTACCGTTAAGAATGCCTTTTGGTTTGGTTAACCCCCCGTACTTTAATAAGCTCATGTCCCAGGTGTGAAAAAACTGCTAAACCTTTGCCGTTCCGCATTTAGATGACATTGCGATCGATTCGCAGAATCGAGAGGATCACTTGCAACACATAAAGGAAGTCTTAAAACGTGGAGGTGACGTACATTTAACTATTAAGCCGTCTAAATGTAAATTTGCTCAAAATCGTACTAAATACTTGGGATATATCGTAGGAGGAGGAGTGCGAACACCCGTGGAAGTGAAAATCTAGGCCGTCGTAGATTTTCCTACTCCCACTACAAAAACACAAATTAGAGCTTTTCTGGGCTTAGCGGGATATTATGCTCACTACGTACTCAGTAATGGCAGCCCCGTTTAGAAATGTGCTAAAAGGGGAAATTAAGAGAGAAAAAATTACTTGGACAGAAGAATGTAATCAGGCGTTTGAAGAGTTAAAGCGCAGTCTAACCGAAGAATCAATATTTTACGCTAATGACAATAAAAAGGAATTTATCCTGCAGACGGATGCTTCAAATATCGGCATAGGTTTCGTGATGTCACAACGTGACTTGAAAGGAGAACATTCCATTCTGTATTTAAGTAAAACAATTTCGAATGCTGAGAGCAAATACAGCACAACGGAAAAAGAATTTGCAGTCATTATTTACGCGATAAAAAAAACTAAAATACTATTTAGATGGACAGGAATTTATAATTGAAACGGATCATAATCCTTTGGTCTGGTTGAATTCAAGTTCCAGATTGATTGCGCGTTTAATGCAGTGGTCTTTGGAACTACAACCTTTCAAATATAAGGTGCGGCACAAGACAGGAAAAAACATTTAAATGCTGACGCTCTTAGACGCAGTGACATTCGAACTAAAATTGCAAATTAATTATATGTATATATATATTTTTTGAATTATGTAAAAAAGATCTAAAAGAAATAATATTTTGTTTAGCATAAGGCATGGAGCTGTCATACTGTAAGAGGTACATAATTAGGTTATAATTATTATCTTAGTATATGTAATGTATTCAAGAAGATTAAATGTTAAGCGTTGTAAATAGGCCTCTGTCAGTAGTATGAACAAGTTTATTGGATATAATCAGGATTTTTTCTCGTTATAGCCGAGAAAAAATCCTTTCTGCAAGGGTGGGGGAGTTGTAACATTCCCCGTCCCCATTAGTGATAAAATATTTCCGCCAGCTGTGTTGCCTTTGTGTTTACAAGACACCTTCAGATAACCAGATGCAGCAGATGATCTCCTTTTGGGACCTGAGGCATCTATAACTAAAAGATCACTCGTGGAAACTCCTCGTCCAAAAGACAGTGATAGTGCTTTCAGAGACAATCGAACATCCAAATATCTGGACGACAAATTTCCCTATTGTGTGCGGACCCCATGTTTCAGATTTTTCGGTGCGCCTTAGTTACCTTCCGACGACGGACTGGCGCCATTAAAATGGCCCTTTTGCTAGACATGATTGGTCGGAAGAGAGTACCAGTAGCCACTGAGGAAGAGGAGGCGGAGACTGCCGCTAAGATAAAATACGTAGTGTGTTGGAAAGAAAGAAAAAGAGTTTTTGGGAGACTGCTGGAGTACGCCCACGAGGCCGGGAGATTTGGAGCGCCGCCAGGAAAGATCGCTAACTGACCGACCTGTGAATTCCCAGTGGTGTTGTGTTTACGATTTGAACTGATCTTCAAGTAAAATCCTTCAGCGTCGACTGTTGTGGTGTAAATAGCAATCATTTAATCAAGATAAGAACGAGTTGTTCTTTGTGTGTGTGTGTGTATATATATATATATATATATACTGCTGTAAAATAAAGAAGTGTCTAAAAATTCTGGGTATTCTTTGATCTATCGAGATCAAGACATCACAACATCGTTAATAGATGTTTTAATCTTTCATTGTGTACACTAAAAGAATGAAAATGTTACTACAGTGAAACGTAGTGCAACAGTGTTAGTATGAAAACATCCAAAGATATTTTTCCCTTTATATTAGTCTATAGTATTCACAAAGCTATCATAAGATGTTGTTTTTTAGTTAGAAGTCTCAAAATCTGCTTAGTTACATAAAATGCAAGAATCTTTGTTTCATTTTTTTTTTTTTGCCTATAATTTCCGTATTTGACTCATTTGGTTTGGATTTTGCCTTCTATTTTGATTATTCATTTAAAATTTTTATAGTAATTCTTTTCCTTTTTTGAGGGGGGAAGGGGATTTTGTATATTATTCCATGTTCCATAATAGTATTGCAGGTTTGATTGCCCATAAAACTATGCCATGTAAATCAACTTGGAAAACTTTTACTTTTATCATTTTTCCTTTTGTTATTTAAAAAAATGTGATTTTTATTATATTAATAAGTAATAGTCCCATTGTTTTCTATGATTGGAAATTTTCTTTCAACACACCATGAATATGTACAAAATGATTATGCCAAACCTTTCAATATCGTTTCTGTTTTTTTCTATTTGGATGTTTATAATTTTATAGAATTTGCATTTCCTTCCTAGGAGACATATTTTTCACTAAAAGTTTTGTGAGGGAAAAAAATAATTTCTTATAGAAAAGGTTTGGTTTTATAAAGGGGTAAGATATTTATGTGTATAGTTAAGTAGTTGTAATTTAACTTTGTTTATCTTGCAAATTTGTGGCTAATATGAAAAAGAATTAGTGTATTTACTTTTTTAAATAACTGAAGATAAAATTTTTAATTTGTTCATGCATTGAGCATATGACAATAAACTCTATTTGACACTATATATATATATATATATATAAATTGTTCTTAATTTCAGTCTTAGGTACACTATTTGTAGAATTATATTCTCTTGAATCAAATGCATGAAAAAAAAAGTAGAATATTTAACTTGTATATTATTACAAAGAACAAATATAGTCACCATATTGAAAACTTTATTAAAACTAGATTAATATGTTGATATATTGTAAATTGAGCATTTCTAGTTTTTTTGTGAAAAAGAGAATCATTAATGTAAATGTTATTTTTCAAAAGTATTAGATATAAATTGTTTTTATGAAACTTGCCTTATTTTAATTCATTCCAATTTTTAAAAAAGAAACATTTTTCAACAATTTTTTAAAAGTCTGAATATTTTGTGAAAAATGAGTACATTTGTTACTAGTTTCATATTTCCATATTTAAGCTTATATTCTTAGCATTTGCCTATAGATATATAAGTATTCACTTCCAAGCTAATTGGTTGAAAAATTTAAGTTCCTTTATGAGATGTATGCACATTTTCTTATTGTATGAATTTCGAAGCATTTTTCTGCTGTACTTTGATTCTCATTGAAATGGAGAAAAATTGACATATAATGCATTAGATTTGAGATAAAATTTACTACACATGATGGAATTTTATTTTTACCTAAAACGAACATTAAAGTTGATGATTAATGTGTTTTAAAAATATTTGTGTTGCTAACGGTACTGACCAGTTCTTAATGCTGCTTCAAATTAGATTCATTGATGAATTTCTTTTGTTCTCAAATATTCCAATATCTTGACACCGTCAAAAATTATTTTAGTTTAAAAATGTATAGTTATACACAGATAGATCTATGAAATTTATATGTGTATTTTGTTTATTCAGTGATGATTTCAGTGTTTCTAATGATGGAAAAGGGGGGAAAATCTGGAATATTATTGCAGTTTTTGTATTGTGGTGCAGAGAATTTGTTTGATAATAAAACTATGTTTAGATATGTTTTCTTCTATAGGTTAATTTATAAGAATGGATTTCATAAATATGTAGTGCCCCTATTTTTAGGTATTATCATTATCACTTAATTTCATTTTAAAATTACAAGACCCCCCCCCCCCCCAAACTGCTCTCATGTAGCTTCAAAGTGAGCATTAATAGAACTTGAGCAATATTATAAAATTGAGATGATGGTATAAAAATATAAATATTTTTGTATTAATATTTATTAAATGTAAAAAGCTGAAAAAATATATGTTTACTGCTTATTGAATTTTATTTATCCTTTAAAGTTTTGGAAAGATGGAGGAATGTTTTTATTTTTCGTTTGCAATGGTTATTTATAAATGGTTCTGGGTCTTGGAATTATCTTGAAGAAAAGATTTTTATTGTTTAAGATTATATTTTACTACACTACTTCTAGTAATATTTTATACTCTGGGAGTAGTTAAATAGATTCAAAACATATAAAAACTAGAGATGACTGAAGGTTTCAAAATCAGAATTGTCATTCACTTTGAATTGAAGTAAAAAAGGAAAAAAAAAAGGATAAATTTTTTTGAAGCATTATATTCTGCTAATTTCTTATTTCAAATTTAATTGGAAAATCCTGTTATGATTTGTAATAAAAATGATTATATAATATCTATATTATATACTAGCCGCCTTTGGCGACCAGCTGGTTCGCCATGAGTAAAGCGTTCTAAAATGTTCAATTAAATCACATATTCATTAGCCTTGAAGTAATTCCGGGCATTGATTGACCTGAAATTAGTATTTTCTTTAAGATGACGGACGGAAAGTTCTAAAAGTGCACCTTTTCCTAATAATCTTTAATTTTATAAATCAGTCAGTTTTAACCATCGGTTATGCTTCCAAAATATTAAAAAAAATTTCTATTATGTTGCCAAAATATTAAATGTGTTTTTTTAAAGAAAGCGAGAAAGGGAAAAAATGTATTAAATTAATGATACAGATATTGCAAACGATTACATAAATATGCCATTAAGTCGGGATTTCAATTCATATCCTGTCAAAATTCAATCAAGTTTACCGTAAATAAAGAAGATTTATTGAGTTAATGATATAGATATTGCAAACGATTGTAGAAACCTTTGCTTTGCATTTATTTTTCAAAGAAAATATCACATTTTATACTTCTTTTATTTTATCCAGTCACGTGCTGAAAGTACCATTTCTGTAGATTTATTTTGCGATGGTAATTTTTTTTGAACTTCCGGCATTCTTTTATTTTATCCAGTCACGTGATAAAAACATGGTTAAAATATTTCTTTAAAAATTCATTAAAAATAAAAGTTTACATTATAAATTTAAAAAACTGATACCATTAGAAAGCTAATTTTTTTAATCTTTTAATTGATATAAAAATCATGTTTGTGCAATAATATTTTCGGAAGTTATAGCGGAAAAACGTCGAAATTTCGCTTAAATTTTAATTAATTCAAATTCTAATTAAAAATTCGAAAAAACTGCTCCGAGGTGCACATTCCGGACCTCCAAGGTATACATGTACCAAATTTGGTAGCTGTAGGTCCAACGGTCTGGCCTGTAGAGCGCCAACACACACACACACGCATGCACGCACGCACACACACACACACACATTGAGCTTTATTATAAGTATAGATATATTATAAAATATCTATATATTTCTCTTCCTGCCTGGGCTTTTAACTGAACTATTTGTTTAATCAAATTATTCCAATTTAATTGGAATGGAAAGAAAGTTCTTTCATAACAAACGCATGTATAAGTGGCGACATCTAGTATTGATACGACAATTGATTATTTATCAATTTAGAGAGCAGTAAAATTTTTATTAATATCTTTTAGCTGTTTAGCTCAAGTTTAATTAAGTTTTATTATAAATCATGCACCATATATCGATGCAGCTCTCCTCTCCACCTTTTGAAAATGCTATCGTATTATTTCACCTGATTCGATGATCGTGCATTTTGCTTTATTTTCATCGTTCTGCTTAATTCTCGGAAGGAATATTTTGTGGAATAGAATCAATTGCAGAATTATCATTGAAGAAACCTTAAAAATGTACAAGTGTGTGTGTATCTGAATTATTGCTTCAACAAAAAACAAACTATTGTATAGTTACCTTTTATGATTACGAAATAAATGGCATTGGGGGATGCAACAGTTTATTGTCTAAAAACAAGAAAACAAATATATATATATATAATGTTTAAAAAATTTAATTTAATAAATTAAAATCTAATTTCATAAGTTTTTTAAAGTTTCGCATACTTTAGAAAGAAAGAATCTAGTACAACATTCAAAAATATACGATTTAATAATTCTTTTTTTTTTTATTAAAAAATAAACTGAGTTTCAAAAAAATTCATGATGGCATTCAAATTTTTCAACCTATCTAATGGATATGTTGTAATTCATTGCTGATAGTACTATTTCCAGCAGTGACGCTATTTGTTTGTGGATTGAAAATGACCTACAGAATCGGCGGCAAAATCTTAATGTATTCTCGCGTGATGAAATGTGGCCTTTCATTTCAAGGTCTGATGAGCCATTTCCTCAATGACTTAATTCTTACTCATACATTCGTGTTGCGTTTATGCCATTCGTTAAACATTTTATAACATACTGGAATTCCATTTGTGTTGAATCATAGCGAACTACTCTACTCTACCTAGAAAGGTAATGATAAATTCCATTTGTGAGTTGTGTTTCAGATATCATCCTGTATAAGTTTTAATGTTCTGTACGGACAAGTAAAATACCTTTGAGATCGTAATTCAATCTTTTTGAGTCTAATAATAATACTAATAAGCTTGTTTTAAGAGCAGTGTTTCTGAGACAGAATTTATCAGATGCGATATTGAAGACCATAATATTCAAAGTGGCCAGTGTATATAGGTTTATGAAGTCGAAATTTCTCTATATCAATTTTCTCTTGTTTATAGAATGACTTTTTACTAACCATATTAAAAGTTGTTGCCTAGCGTTTTAATGTTATATGCTTATGAATTTTTCATTCTTATATTTGTTTTTCTGTGTAAATTATAAAATTATTCTTTTAAAAAAAACATCGAATAGTTCCTTGTTTCATAAAATACGAAATAAGAATTTTTTTTTTGTGTGTGTGTTTGTCAGAATGATTTTGTGAGCGTGTTACGAAGTAACTATTTCTCATTCCTTATTCTAATGAAATTTCAATATTTTGGAAATATTTTTAATTTCTTTGAATAGTGTTCCATTTAAACAAGCACCGTGTGATTAAATGCAATTTTTTGTGAGATATTTCTGTTCCGTTGCATTTGTTAGGCAATATATTCTGAAGTTAATATCTTCATATATTTATTAAATGTTATGAACAAGTAATATATTATCGAAAAATATTAAAACTGATTTATAAAAAATGATTAAATAATAAAACAGACTCATTTATATTATATATTTTTGAGGGTAATGCTTGATATAATGCTAACAATGCGAAATTATATTTTAGATGATTATATTTATTTTATTATTTTTATTTGATTACCAATAAGTATCCTAAAATATGACAATTTGTAGTCTTCGATGTCCATATAGGAGAGAAGCTTGACTCAAAATTTTAGGTTTCCTTTATAT
>JAPMOQ010056941.1:529726-551889 GCA_026543055.1 Argiope trifasciata | reverse complement strand
TTCATTAATTTTTACAAAAAAGATTTTTTCCCTATAGAAACTGTGTTTTAATGTTTTTTTTTTTCCTTTCATTCTTCTGTGGAGTAAATACCATGACTGAAACGCTTTCGATTTACTTACTATGACACATAATATTTTGAAGTGAAGCAGACTTGTCAAAATATGATGCTGAAAATCAACCTTTTGCAAATATTAGTGTGAGACTTAGAAATACTAACTTTTTGAATACTGGTTAAGTCAAAGCTGTCTGTATTGCTTCAAACTATATCATTGTGTATATTAAAGATAAAATCAGTGAAGTATAAAGATGCATTTGGTAATTTATGTTTACTGAAAACTGAAAAGAAATTAGAAGATATTGTGTATACGGTTAATTTTAATTTGTGTTGTTGTTGTCATTATTTTATTGAAGTTTACTATATGCAAAACTTTTATGACAATATTAAGTTAAGCTGCATAATCTTTTGTTATCGTAGCCCATGCTATTGATATTGCAAACACGTAATAATGTGGATAAAAGATTGTATATCTGTAATATTGTGTTTAAATAGTATTTTAAGGTATTCTTTTATTGGGAAATAACATATTGAAAGTTGAGTCCTACATACATTATTTATTTTTATTAAGTGCTTTTGCTTCTTTTACACTAGTGTCTTTCTATTATTTTGTTGTTGTTAAGTCTCCCCCCCTCCCAACTTCTAAGTCCTTTTCTATTAAAAATAGAGCTTTGAAATTCTTTGTAGATATTTCCATACATATGCACTATAAGAATTTGTATGAATTTATGTCTGTGATTTCTAATCATTGTTTTAAAAATTATTAAAATTATTTTTAGAATTTTATTTTTTTATGGATTTTTTCCCTTTTCAAATAAAATAAAAATGGAAAAATAATTAACATTTAGCTAAATGTCAAATCTTACATATTAAATTTTGTTGCCAGTGATTCAGGAACTAAAAATCGATTAAAATAGGAAATGTTAAAAATTATGTATTTTATAAGTTTTTAAAATTTCAACAATTTCTTTTAAAATATTAAAACAATGATGTTTTCTAATTTTTTTTCCTAAATCAGTTTAATGAGCCAATTCGTAAAAACGTTTTTGATTACTTTTAATATTACTATCTATAATTTTATAAATTTTATTTTGAAAATAATAATTTGTTGCTTTAAATTTAATGTAATGATAGTAAAATATTTTTTTAATCCATTCATATCTGGTTTTTTAATCCTTTCTTATAAAATTTTTTTTCCTGTACTCAGAATTGGAAATTATAAATCTAGAAATTTTTTATAATTTCTGGAATTGAATTGATTTTTTTCCGGCCTTAAATTTGTCATGACCTTGAAACACTGGTCTTTCTCACCGGAGCATGCGTTTTTGCAATTTGTTAAATATAGTTTTTCCTAAATTCTTTTGTGCGGACTATTACTTTGTGAAAAAGCTGATATATCATGCTGATAGCAGTGGCAAATATTTATTGTACACTTACTCATGAAATAAATCTTCACTGTGAAATAACTGTTTTTCTTCTTTTACCTGTTGCATAGTTAGCCGATGAACTGAACTACGCGTCTCTTTATTGGTACGAAGGTGTTAGTTGGATGGTATATATTCTACGATTCTCAGTGCATTTAGGTTTAGTAATTTGGTTGTTAATTATTTTTATAATTTATTGTTTTTTTTAAAGTTATTTTGTTGCATATAATTTGAACTTTTAATTAAACGATTTGCACAATATACAGTACAATAAAACCAGTAATGCTTGCCATCCGATTATGTATTCATGTATGAAGCATGCTATCTTGTTAGAACTAGAGTTTATCGAATCAAAATGACAAAACAACTCCAAAATGAGAAAACTGCTGGAAGTACTTATTTTTCGTAGAGTTATCACTCGGAAAAGTCTTTATTTCTTGTAAATTAAACCAATTAGATTAGCATATGTACAATATTTTATTAAAATAACAATATTGAAATAAAAACAATTGTAAACCTATCCATGGATTCGTTGCAGTTCAGAAACTGGCTCGACAAATATATCAACTCGTGTGAATCCAAAATGTACTATATAGTATGTACTATATAGTTTGGTGATGATAAATGAATATTAATAAGTTAAGTCCATATTAAATTACTGAAGTAATATATGTATTTCGCTAATATAAATGAAAATGATTTCAAAATGTAATAGATCGTTTATAATGAGTCATGAAATTTCAAAAGTGCACTTTTTTAGTTTGATCTTATTCTTCCTTTGTCGAAAACAAATACACTGTGTCCGGCTAAAATATTATTTTCGAAATTTTTATTCTTCTATCACTTAGCTTTTGATAGCAGACGTTTATTACATGATTTTTGAAGCTCATCTTTCATTCTGTACCAAAAATATTGATTCAGTTCTTTTTAAGGAACCATCAAAAATTATATATTTTTCTTTTTTTAAATTTAATATTTCGCTTTCTTCAATGATTGTCAACTACTTTTTGAAAAATTCAGCTTGAAATGTTCTTTATATTCTTCTTCAAATAACTTGATACGAAATGATGTAAATAAAACACACACTTATAAAGGACAATATCCTGATTGGAATAAAGTGATCTGACGGTTAAATTTTGACTTCGGAATCGACGTACCATAGTTTCAAGATCCGATTCCATCGAAACTTGTTCATGAATGTGGATGCCATGCAAATTAACTATGAAACTGATTTGCCCATATACTTCGCTTTTTTTTTTTTTTTTTGAGTTATCAGAATTGTACGTTTATAAATTAAGTCATTCATAGAAGAGGATGTAAAAATTACTCGGAATCAAATACATACCATTTGATCTTTATGTTAAATCAGAATTGCAGCACATAAGGACAATGAAGATATCTTCTGATTTTATTAAAGAGAAACTAAAGCTAAGTGGTTATATCTAACGTTGTCCAATAATATGAAAAATTGAAAGACAGATTGCTATTTCAAAGGCCGTTCTCATGAAGCGAGTTCCGCTTTCAGAAATAGACATTATTGCAACAAATTAATCTTCTTTCAATAATTATCATTTTAAATAAAAGGGAATTGTAAACGCTTGATTATCCGCTGAATTAGCTGTTGCGGTAATAGCGGATAAGTGAATTCTGCGGATAATTCGCAAAATGACCAAAAAGGACACAAGACGAGAATGTCTTTGAGCTGGAGGGGGCCTAAACATACAATTATGACTTAATAAACAGTATTTATTTGTATTTGCAAATGTGGATGTTTACTTTTATTAGGGCGGGAGGGAAAAATCGGTGTCCCCCCATGAATAAACCGCCCCCTTTTTGTGCCTAAGGTTTTTTTTAAACAACGTTTTAGTTTTGGATAATCGAGAATTTATTGTATTGTATGATGAGTTAAGATAAACTCAGAGTTCTTTTTATCTGCTTTTAAACTTCGAATTTTTGAAAGTAATTACGACTTGTTTAGTGAGTTTTGATATTTATTTTTTTCCACCCTCCCTCATATAGTTTCGTATAAAAATGTTGAGTTAAAAAATCGAATTAAGGAGGTTTTAAAAAAATATATATTAGTTTTTTTTTTTCCCTTCCATATAACTACAAGCACAGTTGGAAGTTATTCACATACTTTAATGTTGATTATTAGATTGATATTTGAATTCTAAAATTTAAAATTAAATTTATTATTCATTTAATAATCTATGATAATATTTCGTTATAATCTTTATTTGAATCTTTATAATGTGTCCATATTTACATAATAATTTTGAAACTACATTTAAGAATTTTTGATAAATGTTTGTTTTTTTACTCATGTTTCGGGAAAATATTTTACCTGTTCATTCAACCAGTGAACTGGTGATTCATTCATTAATCTGCATGAAGATACATCACCGCAAGGTCAATCACTCCATGCATTTGCCTTCCCAAACCAACCGTAACAGATAATTGGTAATTGCTGAAGTCGTGCGCTATTGTTTGGTAATGTTTTTCTTTTGAATATTATGAACATTTCATAAGTGTATATGCATTTAGCCTTTAATTTATCCTCTAATATTAAATAATTAGTTTACTGAAAATTTATTTTCATTGCAAAGCGTCGTTTATTATTAGAAAATTATAATAATTTTTTAAAATACAAAATTGTTTTTGCTTAGTTTTTATGGCTAGAAGCTTCCTGAATTCATCAAAGAAGGATTTATGAAAGTTCTCAAGGAAATTTTCAATGAATTTTTTCCCCCTTTTAATAAAGTTCTTTGTTTCAGTACAGAGTATATTACCAATTTGCGTTGAGTTATACGCTGTTTTTTTTAAATAGAAAATCGAAAGAAAAAAAAAAACAACAACAAAAAACAATATATTTTTAAATATAAAACATACTTGTTGTGCTTAATAAATTATTTGTTTTTAACCCTGGCATGGGAATTTTGGATCAGTGACATTTATTTAGATTGGGGATTAATTGCACGGTTTCAGAAGCTGTCAACTATAGTATGGAAAAGAATGTGATCTATAGTGGAATGATTTTAAAGGAAATATGCTCTGAAGTGATTGAATCATTTCATAGGACGTCGATTAATGTTACCTTGTATACCATCTTATTGGATATTGTCTTATGTTGCGATATGACATGTTGACCATGTTCTTTTTGCAGTGTTTGTAGTCTTTCCAAAAGTTAAATTTGCTATATGAATTTGAAGTGCATCATGCTAGCTCCATCTAGTATCTACTCCATTTCATTTTTAAAGAAATTTCCCTGACGATACTGCGTTTTATAGTTGAAACTACTGGGTACTGCTCACTGCTCTGCGTTTTAAAGGTTGATTTGTTTTAAATATAATTGTCTTTAAATATTTCTCACTGATCTACAGATTTTTTTTATTAGAATAATTCTCCCATATGTCATTACTTTAATGATTCCCAAGATTTTTTCATTGTTCAGATGTATCGAAAGGTTATGAAGTCCCTAACATAAAATTTTTTTGCTTAGAACAATAAAATTCTTTTAAGGCATCTTTATATTTAATGCTCTCTTTAAAGTTACTATTGAATGAAATATTTCATTATATGCCTGTAAACAGTAGCTAAAATTAATAGAAATGGTTATTTTTGTGTAAATATTATTTTTCATTTATTTTGAGATAAAAAGGATCCAAAAATGCCTGCTATGCTGCCAAAACAAACCAAATTAGTTATTACTAAAGAATTCTTGATTATGAATGATTATTATTAATGATAAGCTTTTAAAAAGTATGTCCGGCATTTTGTAAAGATTTTAATATTTCAAAAACGGCTAATTTTTTGTTGACATTTTTATATTAATATGGAACTAAGAAGATAAGAAAATGCCTTTCTATTAGTTAATTTTTTTAAAGTAAAAATACTAATTTATATGTGTATTAAACAGCAGAAAATTATTTCTCCTTTTATTATTTTTGCTTATTTAGGTATTTTCTACTTTTTATCCTTGGTATCTATTGTTTTTAAAATCACTATTAACCTGTCAACTGTGTATGATGAAATATTTCAATGCAAAACCCACGGAATCTGAGTTAATTATCCAGTTAATAGCTTTATGATTAACTGAGAATTTTCTGAAAATATTAAAATAGTATATTTTGAACTAGAATACACAAGTATACAAAATTTCAATCCTCTATCGCATCAGGAAGTGAAAAATCGATTCCGAAATTCCATCTTTACAAACATATGGGGGGAAAAAAACGATAAAAATGTAGAAGTGTCTAGTAAAAGTGTACAAGTATTCTTGTAAATTAATGCATTAAAGATTAGTGAGTAGAGATTTTCTTCGAAATTTCTCCCTGAAAAAAAAAAACCGGAAATCCTTGCCTCTGTCCTTTTTGGTCATTGCACTCAGCTGTTCAATCGAAGAAAAAGTTTATTAATTCAGAAAGTGAATTAAAATCTGTGACTTCCTAAAAAAGAGTTGGACGTGTTTTATATATTCGTAATAATTTGAATGAAATTGATATATTTACTAATAAAATCAATATTTAATTTTTTATAATTCCAAATGTAATCATATCTAGATTTTATTGATAAACAGTTTAGTAATATCAGCAGTTTTAACGATTTGTATCGAAAGCTCACATTTTCACGATGAATCGCTTTGAAAGTAAAATTTTGAAGCCCGCAGAGAAATTTTTTTTTTTTTTTTTGGCTTTCAGTTTTTAATTTCGTTACAGCTGTGCCTGAGGTTGACAAATGAATGAAAGTGTCAAAATATTAAAATTCAAAATTAGCTATTCAGTAATGGTGTGATTGTTTACGAAAATAATTGATAATCAATAAACATCTCGGATGTTCTATGGATTCTAAGGAGGTGTTGTCTGCCGAGGAGGGTGGTAGTTAAGGGTTTATAAATAAAGTGATAAAAATTGCACCTCGATTAGATAGGACAGCGATGGCGTGATGGTAAAGTCTAGACTAGGGGCGAAAGTTTTCAGGTTCGAAAGTCGATATCGCCGAAAAACAGCTGAGAAACTGGATTTGGAGCACGCTAAATCTGTTGAGGACAAATAATCATTCCCGTTTGTGTGGCTTAGAAATTTAAAGAGGCGGGCGCCGGTTCAGGTGCTGTGTTCGTGATCTAATCACTCCTAAAAAATAATGAGGTCCATCTGGAAACATCGTCAAAATGGGAACATAAATCTAAACTAAATATGTTGGATTATTTTTATTTACGTTTTTGAATCAACATTTTTATGAAGGAAATATTAATTTAGCTTTTGGTATATTGAAAAAGTGGAAAAAAAAGTTTTTATTTTTATTTTCATTATCAATATTTTCCCTTTATATTTATTTTATTTTGGCGTTTTGGATGCCTTCCTTCCCCCCCACACATAAAACAGACTAGACAATATTACCCTATGTCTAGATTTTGTGCGTGCGTCTTTGTGCCCGATAGATTTAAATTAATGTGCATAACGTCTGCTAGATTTCCTAAATATATACTTTCAAGCATTTAATTCGCCCTAAGGAATTTGTAGGATTTATTCGTTAATTCATTAAGGCATTTTACATTTTATTGAAAAATTTTGGACCCCTCCCACCCCTCATCTTTAATCTTTATTTTTAAAGCATGTGCGCCTTATATACTCACTTGGTTTAAAGATGCTGAAAATGTAGATGAGATAGGATTATTCTTGTGAATAATGTATTTATTTTCCGTGACTGAATATAAGTAATTTTTTTTCTTTTTAATCAATTCTTATCAAATAGATTTAAAAGCACCAAAAGATTCGGGTCGAATAAACATGGTATAGTTTAGCATGAATGTGCTAAAAAAAGATGAAAATATGCGTTTGTTTAGAGGCTTTTTTTTATTAGTGATTGTGGAAAATTGTGCATAGTCAGGTAAATACTTTTTTTTTGAAAAGAAAAAGAGAGAAAGCGAGGGAGAAAAAGAAAACGAAGTTAGGTAGTAAAAATCTGCTAATGTAATTTTAAGACAATGAATACATGACTTTTCATATTTTTTAATGCTTGATTAATTTTCATTTATAATTTAAAAACTACTAATGAATTGTTATTAGAGGATTTATTATTTCAACTGTCATCTGATGAAACAGCTATTTTAATTATGATCAAGAAATTCGCTTTTATAGTTCCGTAATAATTTCAAAACTAAAGGTTAATGTATTACACAGTCTACACCTGTTTTGTATTTTAATATAATTATATTAATACAAATAATCGATTTGATGAATGTTGCTTTTGAAATGTGTTGCTTACATCTATCTGATTTTTGAAAATCAAGCATAGAAACTGATATTTCAGCAGCTGCCGTTTTCGACGAATTAAGAACTAACTTTATTTGTTGTGTATATGACATAGAATTTCTTTTCGCGATTTGTTTTATTTATTTTTAACGTTTTTTCAACCATATGTCGTGTGATTTCAAAATAAGTGGACGTTTATAGTAAAATATATTATCGTTCTCTCTGTCCGATTTGATTCCAAAAATTGAAATAAATGCATTAATAAGATTTTTATCTTTATTTCTTTCGTTTATTACTTCAGAATTGACATCTAGAAAATCTATTCCTATTGTCTAATTGTCATCATTGTTTGGAGCCGTAGTTTGATTGTAAAAAAATGTGATTTGTTCTATTTAATTTAAATATGATTTTTTATAATTATTTTACTTTGAACATATTTGTTTAAGCACTGGATAATCTCACCCTCAAGACCTTATATAAAGCAAAAATAATAATGAGAACTAATTTAAACAAAGAATTTCATTATAATTTACCGAATAATTATTTTATGTTTTTTAATTGATTTTTTTTTTATTTATAAGTTATCAATAAACACTAATTCCTTTTCTTACGACTTCAGTTTCGGAGGGTGAGTAGAATCCGGTGAATGAAAAAAGGTTTTAAAAAAGCTCATATATGAATAGCCGAAAAAAAAAATGATTATATGAATATTTCAAAAAGGAAAAAATCCTCAAATGAGTATTTGTAAATTTTTAAACTGTCCCCAAGATTGACATAGAGGTACGTTGCGTTATATGAGGCGTGTTTACGGTTGGCTTCTTACCTTCGACAGGTTAGAACTATGACGACACCTTTGGTCGGTTGTGTGTGACAAAGCCAACAGCAAAATTCCGATCATGTTTTGTACGGGAAGTTTTCCCATATCAACATACTTAGCGCTCTTTGGCGTGTAATGGCATATCTGGGTTAATAGAGTCATGAAGGTCACTTAACCTGTGCACATCCTAGACGCGTAAAGGAAAAATGGTTTTCGTCATCGTTTCTTATAAGTACCGGATCTGTGTATGAATAAAATCAAATTCTGTTTGTGTAGATAGCTTCTGTAACTTGTGAATAATTTTTAAAAAGTCGTGTAAATGCTTTCAGTTGTTTGCTGTCATAGTTGAAGGCTTCCTTTTATATAATAAAAATTCTACAGGGGAGAAATATGATTTGGCAAGATGTTCCGTTTTCAGATTTTAAAAGTAGTAAAATTTGATTTGAAGATTTATAGGAATGCTTAAATTTTATTTTCGTCACAGTTAACCGAGCCTTTTGACTTTATTGTATTGGTGTGAATGGTCAATGTTGCCAAATGGGTTTCACTTAAAAGTTTGCTTATTTTTTGATATTTCCCCTCGTATTCAGTTTCTAAATTTGTCATTTACAATTTTTTATTATAAGATTTTCACTTTCAAATCCTACTCTATATCTGCTCATATTTTTTTTCTTCTTATCGCTAAAGGAGCAGGTTAGTAGGAAGGTAAGTCATTAACCAATGTGCTCATAAAAATTTAGTTTAATATCTTTATGCAAGCATTCCCAATTAAATTGTCAGAGATTAATGATGTTATTAATAATTTGTGCATGATAATGATGTCATGATAATTTTAATTTATGTACGAACCGTCAAGTTTTTCGTAAGTTTCCAAAATTCCTGTACATAACTTTAATGAGAGCGGAAATCCCTAGGTATTAAAATGTTTTGAAATAAACAACTTTTATTGCCATTAAAAAAGAACTTAATACTGGATTGCATGCAAATTGACTTTTTTTCCTCTCTTGCCTCATCGGCTGCATTTCCATTTGATTTTTTTTTTCTGCAACAAATATCGGAGGCTATAATATAATTTGAGATTGATATGTTCCTCTATGTTGGAAGAAGTTTATTTCTTTGATATTGAATACTCATGGCACTGCAGTTATTTCTACAATATGCAGAAAACTGGATTCTTTTTACATTTGTTTTAGTTCTCTTACTTATAGCAATATATAAGGTAAGAAAACCTAAGTATGAGTAATAGCTTTTGTTTCAACGGATGCTGAGTCTTGCAGTTCCCCATTATTTTTGTTCATGAACAATTCTTTATTGTTATCAAGGCGAATCTTTAAACGTAACACGCAGTGCTGTCTGTTTGAAGCGCATAAAATTTTATTGCATTTATTATTTATACTTTTTCAATTTAGTCATCTGAAGGCCAACCAAAACATCATTCTGTTGATATATATATGTATCTCAGCTCTTAATGTAGAAGATGCGCACGCTCTGTAACCCCCCCCCCCTCTTTTTTCTCTGGTTTCAAGAGCTGGATTTCTGGTTTTTAGAAAAACCAGTTGGCGAAAAACCTAATATTCTCTTTTAATTGCTGTGAACCTGTTGAATGAAATTGTGAAGATTGAAAAATAATTGGACATTCTACGTTCTTTTTGAGGTTCTATAATTATATTAATAAAATACCTAATGGTTAATAATATCTTTGGTAGGGTATCTGGTAAATTTAATTTATATATTTCAAATTCACATATATTTTTAATTGTTTCCGCCAATTAATGATATAAATTTGAAAGAAAGACTTGATATGGAATTGCAAGCTGAAATTCTGTTCTTCTCGGGGGCCCAAAATTCAGCTACGTGTTGACCGCGACTCTTATTTTAAGAAGTTCTTAGTGTATGTAATTGCGTATTTCTCTCTTCCTAGACTGTTAAAACGTGTATCCTTTTATCATAAATTTCAAGATACTGATAAATACAGGTGTGAAGCCTTCGTTTGTACATTTTCATCCTTTTCTTTTTTGCATTTTCCTTCCTCTCGTAAACGACATCTATATATTTTGTTCATATTCGTATTCATGTGTTCCTAGCTTAGTATTCGGTCTTTCTTCGTATGTGGTATTCGTTGAACAAGTGACTTTTTTTGTGTGTTCTGTTTGTTTGTTATTCGTCTGTTGTTTGTTTGTTATTCTGTAGTTAATTTGTCTTGTTTTGAATCTGGACGAGGACTATTTAGGAACGAATTCGTAGCTGTAAGCCATGATGAAGATGACGCCTGAGGCAGCACATCCTTTTCCAAATTTCAATCCACACCAGTAGCAAAAAGTTTGACTTTTGATCTTATTTTACAATGGAGCATAGATGGAATTGAGTGAAACCTGGAACCCGAGATCTTAACTCCAGGATATCGCGTTTTTTATTATTCTGAACTTTTTATTATATTGCATTTACATAATACGTGAACACAGAGATAACTTGTTAATTGTTTGCATTAAGAAGAATAATTGGACGTTCAATTCTTCACTAAGTATATTGACTTATTTTATTGTTTCTGAAGTGCAAGCTATAAAAATATCCCCCCCCCCATAAGTTAAACTATCACTTTCACAACTTTGGAACTTTTTTTTACTACAGAAACTAAGCAATGACCTGCCCCTCAGGGGATCGCCTTCTTTAGATGAGTACGTGTGTCCCAATCCCGAGGTACCCAGAGATCTTTACTCCCTTTCGATTTACTCTCCACTGCGCCTTCTGCTGTGTCCTTTTATTCTTTCCCTCGAGGATAGGCGAGGGAGCTCTCCATGAGAAGCTGTCTCCTCTCTGTTCGCTTCTTGCTTCTCATGGACAGCGAATACCCCCACGTTTTGGCCGTGCGTGGCAACCCATTAGACGGGTGGTGTACTGTCGATCCCCAGTTCCTCAATTCGGCTGGTAGCTAGTCACTAGAGTGGTTAGTTCGCTAGGAATCAAGCGAAAGGGTTACTCCTTGGGCTTGGCGTTAAGGGTGGTCTCTGTCGCCCGGGGGTAACTCCCAGTTAGCGTTATGATAAGTGCTGAGGCTAGATACAACTAGAGCCAGTTACTGCTATCCCTTGTAGGGCTCCATGGTGGGCGATGCTGCTGAGTCTGAATCTTTCTCTATGTCGTATGGGTAAATCTAAATCGACTCCCTTCAGTGGGCATTTTACAGTACCAAAATCTTTCGATACTTTTTTAATTGCTAAACGTGTTTCAACGGATAAAGAAACTTTTCACTCTGTATCAGCATTTTTAGACGAAAAATCTCTGACTGGAAACATTGGAGAAGTGGCATCCATTCGAAAGCTCCGATCGGGTGACCTATTCGTTGAAGTATCATCGCGACAGCAATCACATAAAATTTTAAAACTAAAATCTTTTGGACCGATACCGGTTACTATTACTCCCCGTGGCTCTATTAATTCCTCGAAGGGTGTTATTACCTGCGGGGAGTTGTTTAATGTCTCTTTGGAGGAGATTATTGAGAAGTTGCAAAATCAAGGAGTGACACATGTCCGCCTCATTGCTATCCGGCGGGATGGTCAGTTACAAAACTCTAAACATCTCATTCTAACTTTTAACTCTCCAAAATTGCTAAAATCTATTTAGGTCGGCTGTATGAAATTACCTGTAAGGCCTTATATACCTAATCTTTTAAGATGCTTCAAGTGCCAGCGTTTTGGCCATTCAAAGGCTAATTGCCGCGGGACTTTGACTTGCGCCCGTTGCGTAGTAGCTGGCCACGAGAGTACTGAATGTTCATCTAAAGAGAAATGTGCAAACTGCAAAGGAGAGCATACTTCCTTCTCCCGTGATTGTCCTGCTTGGAAATTTGAAAGGAACAGGTATCATTTACTGAAGCTCGTAGAATTGTGAGAGCTATAACACCTACACATGGAACCAGCTATGCTTTTGCGGTAAAGGGACTGCTTAAAACTGTGGGAGTTGGAGATACCGAATCAGAAAATAACTCTGCTTTTGTTCCAGTATCAACCAAACGCAAAAGAAACTCGGGTCTATTTCTCAAAAATCTTTGACCCTTCAGCTTTCGGAAAAAATAAATCTAAAACAGATGTGAAAAAGTTGCCTTCTTTCATCTTAAAGAATTCTGTTGCTTTGGGACTAGCGATTGCGGGATTAGTTCAGAAGGACTTACCGTCCTTATTTGGCATGCCTAATAGCCCTGATCAGTTAATGATGCCTAATAGTACTATCTTCGAGCTTTGTCAATCCCGAAAAATCCTTTGCACTCTTTAGTGCTTCCTGTTCGTCTTCAAAGTTTATACAGGGCTCGACCTTTCAATATTCTTCCATTCTGTGCAAGAGTTAAATTACTCCTCGAGGATTCGGAACTTCGTGATGTGAGTATTCACACACTTGATTTATTCTTATTTCCTCTATGGGATATTCCAAAATTTTCCTATTTAAATCCTTTTAATGGGTTTGAGAAGCCAACAACGGCGCATGTGATTTTTCAAAAACTTTTCAGTTCTCATCGCTCTCAGTATTTGGCTTGTATACCAATTTTCACAGATGGATATAAATCAGAGTCATGTTGGATGCGGTATCATTTTAAATACACAAACAATTAGCTATCATTTGCATACTTCCTTTTCAGCCTTTTCTACTGAATTAGTGGCTATTCTCTATGCTCTACAAACAATTGCTCTCTCTTCTGAGCGCAAATTTTGTGTTTATACTGACAGCATGAGTTCTTTGAAAACATTCACTCATTTTCATGATGAAATTCATTCCACTGCCCTGGAAATTCTGGGTCTCTTAACAACTTTGGAAAACTGGGACAATGAAATTTTATTCTGCTAGGTTCCCAGTCACGTTGGGATAGTAGGAAATGTTCTGGCTGACAACACTGCGAAAACAGCGTCTTTGTTTATGTAGCGTGAGGCTCCATTCTACGATGCGAAGAACTCGTTTGCGCATCATATTCATTTTGCATGGTAGGAATCGTGGGATCGACAAAGCAATAATAAATTACATTCTATCATGCCCACTATTACATTATGGATTGCTCCTCCAGTGCGTGAGCTCGAGGTCAAATTGACAAGACTCCGCATTGGTCACCTTCGTTTAACGCACAGACATCTTTTATTAGGAGATCGAGCAATGCTCCAGATGTCAAACGATTTTAATGGTTTTTCACATTTTAATTGAATGCCCTGATTTTACTCAGCATCGTTTGTGATTTTTTAATGTTTCAACTGTGAAAAGGCAAATGCTTGTGGGAGAATTTCCCCACAAAAATCTTTTTAAATTTTTAAAAGCAATTGGCTTTTATCATCTTATTTAATGCTTCATCTTGTTACCATACTTTTAAATATCATTAAATGTTAAGACATTGCCTAGGGATTTTTTAATCAATTTCTAATTTTGCAGAGTTTTTCATATAGACATGGTTTTTCTATTCTAACCTATGTTTAGCACAGCATAGCCAAATTTGACTCTTGTTCCATTAAACTAAACTATCCATCCATCTATCCTAAGCAATGTCCGGATACTGCGCCATCCAGTATGATATCTGAGAAGATATATCCTAGTGCAAAGAATTAATAATGGACTTTTAGAATTTAGATTTTCAACTTTTCTCTGATTTTTGGTGTCTTTCAGTTTGCAGGTGATGGGAAAATGCTTGCCCATGGAATTACAAACAAGAAGAAAGATTCTTAAATTGAATTTCAAATTGTATTCTTGGCCGGAGCTTAATATTTTCTGACATTATTCTGCTGGAGAATGATACTTTATTCAAATTTGAGTTTTGAAAATAAAGAAGTCTGCATGCATTTAAAAAATCCGCTGGAACTTCACTGGCAAAGAATTTGTTTTAAAGGACTTACAGATTGTTTTAAGAAAAGTCATTGCACTGTTTTACATGTTGTTGATACATTCCAAAAAAAGTATAATACGCATAACATTGCGGAGTTTATCGAGCATAACCTGATACCAGGTCGTCATTTGATTAAATAAATGTAAATTGTTGCTTAATCTTCTATAAATTTGCGAGGGAATACATGCTGAAGATATTTTCTGCAGGAAGTAGTCGAATCAGTTGGCGGGCCATCTGCGCAGTAACAACAGCAGTAATAATAATAAAAAGTAATACAAAAAGTTAAAAAGAGTAAATCGATTACAGAGCAATCCAATCATGAATAATGGAAAAATGTTAAATATTGTCTGTCAAAAAATATCTGCAAAATAATTTCAAAAGAATAAATACCCAATGAGTGTGTCTACAAAGAATCAAAAGAATGAATAATAAATTGCTCAGTATTAGCTTTAGATATTTCAGTAGCATCTCTGCATAGGGAAAACAAAGAAATGTATGAAAAAAATCATTTAAAAAAATCACATTTTACGACTTTCAATTGGGGAATAAAGCTGCATTTAAAAAATGGGTAAAAAGTATTTTTAGACAAATTTGAGACAGAATCGACCTGTTAAAATATGGCATCGAAACATAAAGTATTCATAATCTCGCATTTATAAATGTTTCGAGTACTCAAAATTTTTACTTTTCGGAATGCGAATACGGGTAAATTTTTTTTAACATGCTGAAGCAAAATGTAAGGAAAAATCTCGGAGGAAAAAATCCACCTGCTTAACGATAAATTAATTTAAAAAAAAAAAAACCTATCTGATCTTAAAAAGCTCTAAAGCCCATTTCGAAAATTGTTTTGAAGATCGTAGATAATTCCGCTCTATACTCAAAAGGTTTCTACAGTCACTGAATGCATATCTTTCTGAAGGATGTGAAGAATATATTACAAGAAGAATGAAATAATATAAGACGAAAACATTCTCTCAAGGTTATATACCGTCTACGAAATATTTCCCCATTACTCAGTCATTAAATCATATATTTACTGCCAAAAAAAAAAAAATTTAAGATAATTTATAGCTAAAGAATGGAGGAAAATTGTACAGCAAACAACTTATAATGTATTATTATTTTAAAACAAATTATATGAGCAAAATAGTTTTTATTCCCTCTCCAAAAATTTGATTCCAGTTTTTATTTTTCTTTTAACAGAGAAATTATTATATTAGTTCGAAATAATTGCAAACATCAATATTTTTTTGGATTATTATTAAAAACATTTATAGTTCTAAATTTTAGAAATTTTAAAATCATTTCAGTACAAATGCGCTTCTTCATGATTTTTTTTTCATTTTTATTTTTGTAGTTACAGATTAAAAGATTTCAGAAAAATGGTATTTAAAAAATTTTTAATCCATATATAATGCTTATTAATTTATTTGAATTATTGCTAGTTGAAAATCTCTGTTCTGGGATATAATCTTATATGGATGATATACCACTATACTGCAAAATTATATTTCTATCTTTTATTTATGAATTTATTAATGATTATATATATATAATCATCACAAAAATGATTATATATATATATATATATATATATATATAATCATTTTTCCTCTATTATTACTTATCTTTTGGTAAATACATGAAAAATCTTATCTAATCTCATCTTATGTAATTGTTGCAGTTTATTAAAGAACAGATCTATTATCTCCTTAGAAGTATTTCTTAATTTCGCAAAAATTAAGTATTTCTTTACGATTTCGTAAGAGAGAACAGTTTATTTTTAAGCTGATATTTTTGCAACTATTTAAGTCATATTTTTAAATGCAAATATTTTAAATAATTCACCGTAAAAAATTTATTTAGTACTCTGAATGTTTTATTTATTTTCAAGGTGGCTTAACCTATAACCGTCTGTCATCCTAAATTGAGAATTGGCAGTTTTTGTAAGTGTGTGAAAAATAAACTTGTAGCTAATGTCCTGATAAAACCATGGGGAAAAAGAGCCGTTTTACACAATTCTAGCATTAAAAATGATACCATAGCCAATTATATTTGTTTGATCCATCACTTATATATCAGATTACATGTGTTAACATTCTTATATACATATATTGCATTCATCCGAATATGTTTTTCAAAACTCTGACTTTAGACAGTCATTATATGCCATCATGTATTTTGTTACGAAGTAGCTTCTGTACTTGTTGTAGAAGTAACAAAGTTTTAATGCCTGTAGTCATGATTTATCATTTGTTTATTCTGTGCATATGCTCCAACTTGCGACATCGTTAATCTGCGTTGATGATTTCTCTGCTGGTCGAAGTATACTTAAAAAAAAAAAAAAAAATTAATAAGCAATCTGTATATTTAGTGTAGAGCAGTCAGAACTATTTTTTTAATTTCTAAAATACTCATTTGTATTTTTTAATCTTTTAAGAAATATAAACTTGTTAGTTTATGCATCTTTTAATAATGCAGTAGTGTACTGTTATATTTATTGGGTAAATTTGTTTTCCCTTTAGAATCTGGGTCAACAGATATAGAAGCACTTCTGTAACGCACGCGCTCACGTATTATTTCAAGTCGAATCGCCACTATTTCCGTTGTTTGTTTTTGACGTACTACTTACACATTGAACACCTTGATCAAATAAAAGGCAGCCAAGGAAGCAATAACAGTTTTTGTGAAGTCGAAAAATAGCTTTAGTTTTTATGTGATTGGAAATCTGATTTCAAATATTAACTGATCTGTTAACCTGAATTCCATGAATTGATACGTAGTCGATGGAGAAAAGTTTTAAAAAGCGGCTTGTCAGTATAATGGCTTTCTTTTGAGTCCACATTAAAGTAAATAAATCCTGATTTTGCATAAATATTCAGCAGTTGCCTGAAAATATAAATAACATTATTTTTTGTAGTTACATAATCTGTTGGCTTTTAATGTCATTCAGTAAAATTAAAATTTTTATCTTCGTCATCTAAAATTTCTAGCTGTATGTAAGAGAAAAGATGAGTAGCCGATGTTAAAAGAAAAGCGATGGATAAATCCTGCTCTAACCTGATTTATGAACTCAAGTTTATCCCAAACTCGAAGTGTTTTCAGTTTGATTACTCCAATTTATACTTGTAAATTTATGACAAGAAATACGTTAAAGTAGCAGAAATCAGACATAATAGCAATAGCAATATATAAAAGTAATAAAAAGCAGATGCGTTACCAGAAAAAAATGATAAATGCTATAAGCATATTTATCATCTACTTATACGATGAATATTAATGTAAAATAAAATACCTGCAGACTCCATGCAGTCAGATGCTCTGTTTAATTTGTTTTAATGAACTATTTTAATTGAGGTAATGTAAAGAGGTTCATTTGTGTAGTTGAGATTAAGTAATTAGCAGTCGTTTCTTTGAAACTTTATATATTTTTATTCAATACAAATTATTGTAAGAACTTGCGGATATTTATATCTCCAAAACATGACCAATAAAGAAAAATACAGCACATTTGTTTCCTGGTGAAGGGTTGAAAGCAGAAAGAAAGAAGAAAAAAAAAAAAAACTATTTGCAACCCATCCAAAACTTTTATTATCTGAGTAAAAGAGTTCTCATCTGGGTTAGGAAACTGAGGAATTTCTAATTCACCATATTGGGTAGTAGGAAAAAATTAATCCAAAGTAGTTAAATGAATAGTAATGACACTAGTTAAAAAATATTTGTAGTTTTAGAAGCACTGATAAATTATAAACTTAAGTATACCTTCTCTCTCAGTTTAGAAAAACTTTAGGCATTTGTGTAGAAACTTGATTTTTAAGGACATGAATTTTTCTTAAATTATTGATTAAAAAAGGAGCAATTTCAGAGCTTTCCTATATTAAGAATTGTACAAAAAATAGCTATTAAAGAATTAAGTTGTTATGCATTAACATAACATTATGCAAATTATAATAAATTACTTCCGCTAAAATCTTTATTTTGGATGATTAGGTATAATATATATGAATACTTATTTTCTGTATTTATGAAAGCTTAATTCTGCTCATATGCGATAACTATTTTTAAGTTAAATGCAGTAATTAAATCTTTATATCATATCGATTTATTTAATTGCCTTTAATCTTTCATATTAAAAATGAATTTAGTAGAAGAGCCCGGGTGAGTTGTAAGACGCTATTTACGCAGAAGTTTCAGAACTTTTTAATCGAAATTTTTTCTAAATATGTTTCTTATAACAGACCTTATCACATCACAAAAGTTAGTGCCTGAACGAAACTATTAGCGAGAGTTGTGAACATATGCTCCGTTCTAGTTTATTAATGGAAAAACTGTTCCTTAAAATTTGATTTAAGATAAGTCAGTTCAGTTTTTCAAAAATATTTTTATTCATTTAATTTAACTACATATTAAGTACTAAATACCTATTTTGATTTTGTTTCTAATCGCAATATTTTTTCATAAACAAAAATGTTTGAAACTATGGGATAAAGCAGTATGTAAACAAAATGCCGCTTCAAGTTGTAATACATTACAAATTGCGAGATTTATTATGATTTGTGTTCAGTACATGAAGTTGAACTTTATGCTTTAAATATTCATATGTATCCTCAAAGATCAGTTATTTGATAAGGATTCACCTCGGAAAGAATCTACAAAGGTTCACTTAATCTTTTCCAAACTGTTCCACCAGCTGATAAGGGGGGAGGGTGAATGGAAGAATTATCCCAAAATATCGTGGCATGATAATGTTTTAGGTTGATTCGCCTGGTCTGATTATGTCAGCCGTTGCATTTTGTGTGTAATGATTTTTGCATCATGCAATTTACATAACGAATGCCAGTATAAATGCATTCTTAAAAAGCTGATGTTTTGAAATATGTTAAAAGTTTATTTAATAATGAACTGAAAGATCTAATAAGTATTTTTTTCTTTAGTCGCACGATAACTAGTAAAATCTTCATCTGGCTTTTGTTCCCTCACATAGTTATATAAAGAAAAAACATTGCTACAGAATAATGTTAAAACCTAATTTTGGGAAATTTATAAATTTAAACGGCGGAAAAAATCACGGAAATAAAATTAGTTTCGAAAAAAGCCAAATTTTTAAAATTTTAAAACGGCGTAAAAAGGGTTTTTAATATCCAAAAAAATTTGAAGCTTTTGAAGAAAAAGCTTAATTTTTTTTATAATTAATTTTTGCTGAATTAAAAATATCGAAAAACTTTCTAATGAGTATCTGCTACCTAGGAAATAATGACGCGCCATATGTTGTATTTTTTCGCTTAGAGATTTGCCCTACCCCTTTTGAAATATTTTTGCATATGCATCGTGTAATTTATAGATAACATGCTAACTTGTAATCTCTATAGTGTTTCAACTGTAAAAAAAAAATGTTTCTAAACGTTTTTTGCAGTTTTTTTCGTGACGGTTTTACTACTCTTGCGTATTTCAACTTGCCTGTGTTAGTTATTGAATGCCAGAAGTGCTTACATAATTTTAACTGTGTTCATTAGTCGAGGACGACATATACTCGAAATAGATCCAAAAATTAATTTGGTTATGTCTAGATGGTATGTTTTCTTAAGGAATACCACGAATTTTTTAGAATTCAATTTATTTTTATCTTCTGTGTGAAAATTCTTTTTATGATATTGAAAGAAAATGACCATACTTTGAGCTTACCCTGCAATATATTTTGAATACCGTATTTTATTACTGTCATAAGTCTGTTTTTACAAACCAATGTTATTTCTTTTAAAATTTCACTACAAAATTTTTTACCAGATCTAAACCTTTCTTAAAATGATTTTACATCTATTTACAAATACAGTCTTGGTGAAAATATTAATAAATAATGCTTTACAAGCTCAAGGGATGAAGGTATTAATACAGAATGCTTATAAATACAATCTCGATGAAGGTATTAATACATAATGCTTACAAGTACAATTTCGATGAAAATATTAATAAATAATGCTAATTATTTTACAATGGTTTAAGTAAATATCAATTGTTTATTGATAAATATGGCATTCGTAAATTATTTTAAAAGAGAGCGATTGGACCAAATATGCTTGTATTCATATATCTGTATTCTTTAAAGGGGCAAAGTGGAGGATAGTAGATATCCCGGGCCGTATTGTGATAGTTTTTTTTTTAATCATTTTTTTAAAATGAAAGTGAAAAAAAATGTTGAGGCGAAATTGTTATGCCACGTGTGCCGTTTACACTTGTTAAACCACTGATGATGACGACAAGGGACGAAAAGATTATATTATACCCCAGGCATCAGTTACCATCACTACTCTATTGGCAGGTAGGTCCCAGAAAAATTTTAGGTCTATTCCTACCATATATCAACAATACTCTTTTTCTTATCAGTGTATACAAATTCTTATCTCCAAACTTTTTGTTTTTAAAACCTATCATATTTAATTTACCCCAAATATCGCAAACATGTAGTGTTAAAAAATTATTTAATTGCCTAAAAAGAAATTTATGGTTACTTATTTTACACACTTCACTCATTCAGTTCATTACTGTCATTCATATATCTGTCTATCATCTAAATATTCATTCAAAGGCATTCGTCACCTCAGGTACAAGTCATGGGGAAATAAATATTACGAATAATAATTTATGAGAGAGCTTTAACACTTAATTAAAATTAAAAATAACTATAACTTCTTCAGTGCCCATTTGTTCGATTTAAAATATCAATTCTATTGTCTTGGCGTTGAATAGGATCGAAAATTCACATTTCCAAAAGAAAATCACTTTTCTGACCTCAAAAGTTGACATCAATTTTCTCTAAAACGAGAATCCAATTTTTAAAACAATACTACTTTTTAAAATATGCAATAATTTGTCATTCGATTGTTTGACTTTTACTGATATATGGTTTCAAAATAGTCTATTTTTTGAAGGTCACATGTGCGTGTTCACAATGGTCTGTAACTTGAGTAGGAGAGTGATATATGATCTGTTTGCTTCTACATGAAATTGCTGATTATAGGCGTAGTGAGTATGTACAGCACGAAAGGAATCACTTAATAATTGTTTTTAACATGTAATTAAAGTCATTGATTGTAGTGAATTTGTTATTGGAGTTTGAGGATCTAAGTGTAAGGGAATGAATATTAGATATTTGAAGATTTTCACAGTTCATGCCATTACATCTTTTAGAAACCATGCAGGTTAATCCCAAAATAGAGAAGTATGGTACTCAGGTGTTATTGTATATTTTTGTACAGGACTTCTCAATTTGTAGATACCAATTCCCAAGTGTCTGTCGCATGCTTGTATTTTGCAAATTAGAAAATATTGTCAACCAGGGCTTTTATCAGACTATTTACTGTTATTGAAAATTAATTTAATCAAGTATTTAGTGAATGTTTTGTATTTGTTTTAAAACATCCTCTCAGAATCAGTGGCAAATTTAGTTGCGAACTCTGGTAGTGTATACTATGAGCCTCCCCCCTTTACTGTATAACAAGTGGGCACTTTAAATTCGCATTTGAATCAAATTTTAGCCCCAAAAGACACTAATGATTTGTTTTATTTTAATTTTTATTATAAGAATTTTGTAAAAAATATAGATACTTAAAAAAAACACGTGTATCATCGGAAGAATAACTAAAATATTAAAGTTTCTTAACCTGTTAATTGGCTATGACAAAATATTTCAATGCAGAACGAATTAAATATAAGTTAATTATCTGGTTAACAGGTTAATTAGAGATCAATTGTCAGCCCCCCCCC